>JAPXFY010000369.1:0-17500 GCA_030674185.1 Monoplex corrugatus | reverse complement strand
AGAAATATATAAGATATTTTAATCATACCCCGTCTTTTTTCGTTTTTGTTTTGTTTTTGTTTTTACAAATTGCAGCACTGTATTTTTCATTTTATATCAATAGTTTTAATTTCATACGAACAGGTTACACAAATATTGAAATTTTACAACATTGTTATCACATGGATACCGCTATTGTTATTGTCGTAGCTGTTGTTAATATTATCAGTAGTTATGAGTTTTACTATAATTATTATACTTTTTCCTTGGTTATTGCTGTAGCTATAACTGATTGTTTTGTTATTACTGCATTTGATATATTCCAATTATCTTTCAATTCCCACAGACAAAGTATCAGTGAAGAAGGACAGCATTTTGGTTGGTCGGGCGGCATTCTGGTGAGGTGACCAAACCACCTGATCCTTTGTTGTTCGACATGGTGGAGAATTGGTGTTAGTCCGACCATGTTTCTGATCACCTCATTCTTGATCTTGTCGCGTCTGGTCTTGTTGACAGCTTTTCTCAGGCAGCGCATTTCACATGTGACCAATTTTCTCTCTAAGGCTTTTGTTAGGGCCCATGTCTGACACTGGTATGTGAGTGTTGGAACGAAGATGGCGTTGATGAGTTTTGCCTTGGTGCTCACTGGGATGCTGGGATATTTCAGAAGGGGGGGCGAGTTGGTAACTGACTGCGTTCGCTTTCTGGCATCTTGTTTCTATCTCTCTGTCCAATTTTCCATCTTCAGTGAAGAGGCTGCCAAGGTTTTTAAATTCTTTGGTCTGTTTCAGCTGGGTGCCGTTGATGTTGATGTCCAGCTTTCCTGGATTTCTGCTGACAGACATAACTTCTGTTTTGTTGATACTGATCTTCATATCATACTTCTCGCAGTTTGTGTTGAGTTGGTCTGTGTGTTCTTGAAGAGCTGCTTTGTTCTGATTCATCAAGGACTGGTCGTCAGCAAATAATAGTTCGTTCAGGGCCTCCAGATCTGGATTGGCTTCCTTTGTAATCTGGTCCATGTAGATCACGAAGAGAAGGGGAGAGAGTACGCAGCCTTGCCTGACCCCTGATGTAACCGGGAACCAGTCCGATGTTCCACTGGCTGTTCGGACTGCGCTCCTACTGTTGGCATAGATTGCTCTGATGTTATCAAGCAACTGCCCCTTCACGTCGTACTGCTCCAGGATCTTCCAGAGCTTGTCTCTGTTGACTCGGTCAAAAGCTTTTTCTTGATCAACGAATACTGTATGCAGGTCTTGGTTGTATTCGATGGCTCTTTCACACAGCTGTCGGAGTGCGAAAATGGCATCTGTGCACCCTCTTCCTTTCCGAAAGCCAAACTGGGCATTGCTCAGTAGGTGTTCTGCTTTGGCTCTTGTGCGCTGTTCCAGAATCTTTGCATACATTTTCCCTACATGGCTGAGAAGTGAAATGCCTCTGTATGTGCTGCAGTCTTTCTTGCTGCCCTTCTTCTTCCAAATTGGCACCACTATTGCATTTTGCCAGTCCATTGGTACTTTCCTCTCTTCCCATGCTTTCTGGAAGATGATGGTGAGCCACTTAACTCCCGTTTCTCCGCATGCAAGGATGGCTTCAGTTGTTATGCCATCATTGCCTGCTGCTTTGCCCTTTGGGCTGGTCTTAATTGCTTTTCGTGTTTCTGCTTCAAGGATTTGGGGCTCTAACTGGTCTTTATAGCGTGGTGAGAACTGGGAGCTGGAAGCCTGGACTCCAGATGGGTTTAAAAGGTCTTTAAAATAGTCTTCCCATCTTTTCAGAATTTCCTCTTCTTTGTGTAGTGCCTCTCCATTTGCATCATTCACTACTGTTGTTGGGTTGAATGGCTCATCTCTTACTCTCATCGTCTTCACACTTTTGAAAAATTCTCTTGGGGAGTTCTTGCAAATTTCACTTAACTTCTCTCCATAGGTCGCCCAAGATTTTTCTTTGGAGGCTTTCACAACACGTTTACTATGTCTTCTTGCGATTCTGTACTTGACGTAGTCCTCTTCTATCTTGGTCTTGACCCAAGCTTTATATAGCTGCTTCTTTTTCTTGATGGCTTCCTTCACCTCTTGGTTCCACCAGGCTGTAGCTTTCCTGTTTTTACCTCTACATTTCTTTGTCCCGCAAACTTCCCTTAAGGTGTTCAAGAGAGCTGGCTTGAAGGTGTCCCAGGCTTGTTCCATGATGAGGGGGGTTGTATCAATGGGGTCAAGTTTCACCTTGATAGCACTTTCAATCTGTTCTTGCACTTCTTTCTCTTCCAGTTTGAGGAGGTTGATCTTTTCAGGCTGGTTCTTCCTAGCAGTTGTTATTTTTTCCTTCTGAGTACTGGAGGCCAGAATGACAGGCCTGTGGTCAGTGTCAAGGTTGGCATTGGGGATGGCTTTTGAGTCTTTGATGGCGTAACGTGTTCTAGATCTTGCAAGTATGAAGTCGATTTGAGACGAGATGCTGAGGTCGTTCCATTTGTACCAGGTGTAAATTTGGGAGGCTCGATGTTGGAAAAAGGTGTTGGTGATGATCAGATCATGCTCTGCACATAGTTCCAGCACGTGGTTCCCGTTGTAATTGCAAGGTGTTCTGTGGTCACTGTGGGGTCCAAGATGTTTTGTCCACGGGTTTCTTCTCTCACCAACTCTGCCGTTGAAATCCCCCATGACATACAGGTCCTCTTTGTCAGGGGTGCTGTTGATGAGGTCGGAGAGCTCTTGATAGAATGAGTCTTTCTCCTCTTCTGAGTACGAATCGTTACACGGTGCATATGCTTGGATATAGTAGACGATTTTGTTGGACTTTCTTACACCGATTTTAATCAATCTTTCTGATATGTATTCTGTACTCATGAGATTCTTTGCTATGTCTGGGTGTAGGATGAATCCCACACCATGCGTTGCTCTCTGGTCTTTCCTGACACCACTCCAGATGAGAACAAAGTTTGAATGGATTTCTTTCGTTCCTTCTCCTTTCTTCCTAGTGTCTGAAATGCCCAGGATGGAGATCTTTCTTTTGGTCATGAATTCCACAATTTCTGGTTCCTTGTCTGTTAGGCCGCAGATGTTCCATGTTCCAGTGTAGTCGCTATTCCTATCTCGATGTCCGTTTCCATTGCGAGGTCTTTTTCCGTTGGTATCCGTCCGTCTGTATCTCCTTTTAGTTTTCTTAGCGGTTGAAGAATCCACTGTCGGCTTGCTAGGCCAGTCACAGCTTCACCAGAGCCCCGTTAGCCAGCTTGACCTGTTTCCGTCTCCCACGATATCAACAGACATAATGTGGCAGATGGCTTGATACTGTTCATAAACGACATATTCTGATGGGTTTTTATATTTTGTCTAGCGTATTGATAAAGAGAATCGGGCCAGCCACTGTTAAAGAATTGTTTACTGTTGTATGTATCATTGCCTTAAAAATGTAAAACAGCTTGTTTTACACTAAAATGATTCATTAGTATGGAAATGACAATAAATACTCGACAAGTCGGATTGTTAAAGAAATGAGTTTATGACCTGCCCGCATAAAACATGATTTTTTTCTTTACAGATTTATAGATATATTGCACATTACCTCAGAACTAGACTTGTATGGGAATGGTTTCAGGATTTACTCATTTAAGTGTTCCCCATGTATTTGTGAATGCTTTGTGTCTATATAATTACTAGATATTTTCATTTCATCCACTTAACTTTCAATAGAATTTTTTATCTGACTTTGTGAATGATTCATGGCTTTGATGGCGTTCAGTACTAAGTCTTCATCTCAGCTTTGAATTAAAAGTTCCTCAGTAATAAACCTTTATATGTCTCTTTAAAATTCTACTAAGCTAGCTTACTGATTTGAGTTTTCATTTTCGAGACATTTGAATGCAAGATATAAACTAGCAGTTAAACACAAAGCAAAACAAATAAAAATGCATGTTTTTACTTTTTTTCCACTTGTACCAGAAGGTGCCATGAGGAGATACAGCTGTTGGTCCTCAGACAAATGCAAAGTGTGATGTATCGCCAT
This sequence comes from Monoplex corrugatus, assembly GCA_030674185.1. NCBI lineage: Eukaryota > Metazoa > Mollusca > Gastropoda > Littorinimorpha > Ranellidae > Monoplex > Monoplex corrugatus. Next base: position 13,510 of record JAPXFY010000369.1, on the reverse strand, counting down.
GCTGTAGATATGCTGTGTGCCTGACACTTCATTTATCTGGCACTGTCTTATTTTTCCTCTGGCCCTGAAGTCTGAGCATCTGGTGTCATAAACTCAAAGACCTGTCTGGTTGACTGGCATCCTGATCATCACTTGACCTACTACTGTGTCATTGAATGGTTGACAGATGTTGTTGCGGCAATCTCTCCCAATTCTTCGTATTTAACCCCTTTGGACTTTCTAGCTGCTTTTATGAGACATGTCACCTCAAAGGTTGTGATCTTTCTCTCAAGAAGATTGTATTGATAAGCCAGGGTTTTGTTTGCATAGGGATACTTGGGAGTTAAAAAAAAAACAGCAAAAAATCAATAGTTTGTAGATTGAATGTTTCTATATTTTCTATATTTTGGGGTACATAAGGATTTCAAAAGCTAACATTCTATATGTTGACCAAGTTTTTGTCCTTTGCTCCTGATGTACTTTTGGCAAGTGATCGTCCCACTGACGTAATTTCTGTCGTGCTGGTGTTTATGTTCATGGCATAGTTTTCACAGCTGTTGTTTAACTTGTTCATACATTTTCTTAACTGTCTTTTGCCATGGTTCATGATCGCTGGAAAGTATGTCATTTCATTGAAAACACGAGTATTAAACTCAGAGAGAAGAAAAATAAAAATGGTTGACACTCCAATATTGTACCCTATGAAACTAGTCATTACGAACGTAATGATGATGATAATGACAATAATTATGATTACGTTTACACTTGTTATCTACTTTTATAACTCATTAACATTCTTGATGCATAATGAAATAGGAAGAATACTGTATCATCTCATATCTAACATAAAATATCTCTTTGACAGATTCTTTACGTAAAAAGCATGGTGATGCTCTACCCATCCAGATCATTTACGAGGATCAAGAGAAAAACGATTTCAACAGCCTGTTTAACAGACTGTGTGGTCAGTGTTTGTTATTTTATTTCATTATGACTTTCTTATTTTTACGGAAGGGTCATGCAGCTGTAAACTGTACAAGTTATACTCACGTGTATTGGTCTAGTTTGTTATTTGACTTATACACACTCTCTTGTGCCTTCACTTTCCTCAGAGGAAACAATCCAAAGCATTACAGCCACTCACTCTCTTACTACAATATATAGCAAACCTTCTTGGGAAAAAACAACAACTCGTCCTTGCACACACACACACACACACACACACACACACACACACACACACACACATACACACACACATACATACATACACACACACACACACACACACACACACACACACACACACACACACACACAATTACACACAAATACACACAGATATGCTGAGCTAGAGTACACTCAATCCTGTTTGGTGGATGACCCTTGACTAAGTTTTCATATTCCCTGTCACACATACACACACACACACACACACACACACACACACACACACACACACACACATACACACACACATACACACACACACACACACACACACACACACACACACACACACACACACATACATGCACACACACATACACAGTCACAGTGACATGTAATCAACTGAATTTCTTTTAGCATCATGTAATTGTGTTTCATATTAAATTGCTGCAGGTAAATCTGAACACATTTGGGTAATTTTCAACGTTTGTTTTAGACACGTGTGTATCATCTGAATGTTAATCTAAAAGATACAACGAGGGCACACTGTGTATGCTGATCAGCGAGTGAGCTGTGTTGGAAAACAGACTACAGTAAACGTGTTGTGCACGTAAACGATTAGCATAGCAATCTACAGGCATATGAATTTAATTCAGATCAAAACAAGACATTCGTACAATAAATTAGACAAAAATAATTGATCAACCAACTGGAAAGGCTAAATGTTCATGGAAAAGATCTAAAAAGATCTAAAAATAGTAAGGAATCTGTATTGGGAACAAACAGCAGGGTGAAAGCAGAAAATGATATAAGCTCTTTCCAAAGCATAAAATAGGGGTTAGGCAAGCATGTGTTCTGTCACCACATTTCTTTTCACTTTACAGCAAAACCATCATGAGAAACTTAGAAAAATGCCTACCACTACTCCTCCTCCTCCTAATACTACTGCTGCTGCTGCTACTACTACTACTACTATTAAGACCACAACCACAACCCATCATCACCACCACTACCACCTACTGAACTAACTTGACAGTTTTGATTTTATCCAAATCACATTGTGGTGGTGTTTTACATGTTCGTTTCTTGTTGTTCACGTTCTGAAACCAACACTGCAAACAAATGAGCTACACGTGTTTTTTTTCAATATGATAGTTCTAATGTAAGCGTGGTTCTTAAAATAAAACTTTGGCTTGTGTTACCTGCAGTCTATCCAATTACAAATGGGTGTCTAATCCTATTCAGTTTGGAAGGGGGGTGGGTGGAGGAATAATGTAGCTAGTACAAGACTGATATGCAACTCTGAAAACTGATCAAAACGTAGTGACATGTCAACTATCTCTCCCAAATAATCTTTGGATTATTGAATAGACAGTTCGTTCACGGGTTAGGCTTAAGGAATGCTTTCTCTGTTTTATAGACCCTACAAGCTATATGTCCAAGTTCTCAAACGTCTATCCCTTGGCAACCAACGTGAACTTCTACAAACAGTGTGTACCCAATGGCACATGTGATGTCATTTTTACCAGTTGTGCCAGTCATTGGTTGGAGACTCTGTGGGTGATGTTTGTTCATTCATTCATTCATTCATTCATTCATTCATTCATTCAATTATCCATTCATTCATTCATTTATTCGTTCGTTCGTTCGTTCCTTTGTTCGTTCATTCGTTCGTTCGTTCACTTGTTCGTTTTTTCGTTCGTTCTTTTTTTCGTTCGTTTGTTCGTTCGTTTGTTCATCTATTCATTCAGTTATCTAATTGTTCGTTTGTTTTTGATTATTAAATTCTATTTCAGACCTAGTGGTTAACGAATCGTAATCTTGATGACATATCTATAAATATTTTAATTTTGCAATCACTTGCTGTGAACGGTGCTGACAGTATTATGAAACCTACAAGGCCCAAGTTTTAATTTATCATTTGGCTTCATGTTGTTCTGTATTTGTGCCTTTAAATAAGATTTCACAATCTATAAACTTACCACAACTAAAGCTTCTAATATCAAAACTTCTCAGAAAAAAAAGTGAAAACGAAAGCCTTGTTTTACACATGAAAATCAATGTTTTGATTTTATTCACAATTACAATGACTTAGGAAGGGCTCTGGTACATGTGCAATTGCGTTCCTGCCAAACTTCTCTCAGTGACGCAACTTTCAAGGACACCATAATAGACACCATGGCCACAAAGGAAGAACGTGCTCGTGTGAGTGTGGAAGATGATCGAGACTGGACCAAGTTTCTGCTTCTCAGAGTTCGGGAACTGAAACCAGGTTAGTTGAGGTGTGTGTGTCTTTGGTAAGACTGTGTGAGGAACAGTGTGGATGAGTGAAGTAAGGAAAGGGATGATTGTTTTTGCTTAGAGTGCACGAGGAACTCTGCGGACAGCAGGAGAGGGGTGAGTTCCTTGGTGACAGATTGTGAGGAAGACTGGATGTTTGGTAAGCAGAAGATGTGGGGATAAGTGGAGAAATGGTAAAGTTTTTTTTCATGACGCTCAGGCCTAACCTGTACAGCGATATATAATCATTGAACATGTGCCGATTACGCAGAAGGTACAGCAGAAAATTTGAAGACTTGAACTTCGACAGTCAGACTGGAAGGTGCAAGCCCTTCTTGTAAGACAAGCAGGAAGGCAGAGAGTGTATGTTGGCTGAGTGGTTCAGTGCACCGAAGTTCCAATCTGTTATAATCAGCTGGTTGCCAGCAAAGTCCTATAAGTAATAATATGCAGTCAGAGACATCACATGTACGTTTTTGCTCTCTTTCAATGCTGGCAACACATTTATAAACTCAACTGCATTCAGTGGCAAAAATCTACTCAACAGATGTGGTTTATGTCCTAGCTGATACCACTGGGCTACAAGTTTGTTAGCATGATAATGCTCAGTAAAATTGAATTTCTATCTGGAAATACTTACATAAACTGTACATACAACGAATCAAACAACCCACTATAGCTAACAAGAGTGTATAAATCATTGTTTGACTTGTCAGGATATATCATGATAATAACCATAGACTACAGCTAACAAGAGTGTATAAATCATTGTTTGACTTGCCAGGATATATCATGATAATAACCATAGACTACACAGCCTTGCCACGCAGTTTCAACGCAAGATGGAACTCCTTAGCATCATCATCATCATCCCTATTGTCATCATCGTCGTAGCCTTGTCAACAATTGTCTCAAATTCTCTGATCATTCTTATTGTGTGCAGGAAATGGAACAGCAAAATCAATTTTATTTAAAGCTGATGTGATCACTCAACTGATCGCTATATGACTTAAGAATACAATGGCTTGTTTGTTCCTGCATGGTTTCCTTGTTCAAAACTTTATGTTGTCTCCCTGTCAAGAGTCATCACTTACTACTATTTTCTGGAATTCTTCAAATGTTTTGTCTTCTGAGAGCAGTTCTCTTAATGGTTGTTCTCCTTGTCTGATTTTGCACTTAGTGACAAACCGATCTCACATTGCTCTTGGTAAGTGTGCACCAAAGTTACTTATCGCAGTCTGGATACAAAACCTGACTGTATAATCAGGCAAAATGTGTAACTGTGTGCTTCCACTGTTAGCTTTGGTTGAAAATGGTTTGCCAACAGTTCACAAAATGGCAGCCAATGCTTTTGTTGAAGGTACTGTTGGAACTCTATTCCTAAGCAGATCTGATTGCTTAGATCTAAACAAGCCAAACAAAAATAATGTCTTAACATTAAGACGTAGCAAAACACAAAGAAACATAATTAATGTACAGCCTTTTCTCACCAACATCATCATTCTCATTAAATGCCCTGCCGCATGGCGTTGGTGATAATGGGCCTCCATATGTATCCTTCCCTTGTTGCTGCAAGCACATCTTCCAACCTCTATATCCTCAGCCACCCTGCATGTCCCTCCAATATTTTCTCCCTGGATCTAACTGGTGTTCTCTTTCCCTCCAGCTTTCCTGTTGTGACCAGGTGCTCTAATCCCCATTTCCTCACAAAATGGCCTATGAATATTGCTTGTTTTTCGTAACCTTCCTCGTGAATGATCTTTTTGTGTCTGCCTCTATCAAGACTGTCTCGTTTGTTTTTTTTTTGCTGTCCATTCAAATTTCAATATTCTTCTTAGAAACCACATCTTGGCTGCCTCAATCTTGTTGTGGCTTTGCTTGTTGACTGTCCACGCCTCACAACCGTATAACATTATCGGTTCTAAATCACATTCATGAACTCTCTTCATGATGTGAATTGATAAGCTTTTGTTGGTAAGAATGCTTTTCATCTTCTTGAATACTGTTTCAGCTTGGCCGATTCTGCTGACTATTTCTGATGTGCATCTGCCGTCTAATTAGATGACTGTTCCCAAATATTTAAACTTATCAACCTGTCTCAAGGTTGTGCCGTTTGCTGATATTTTGCTTGAGGGTTTTGTGGGGTTTTTTTACAGATTACCATAACTTCAGTCATCTTGCTATTTAGCTCCCTTCCTATATTTTTGCTTTCTAATTCTATTATATTTACAAAGTTTTGAAGGTCCCTTTCATTTTCTGCAATTAGCACGGTGTCATCTGCGTATCGAATGTTGTTTATCATTTTTCCTTCAAACTTTAATCCAGGGTATTCTTCAAGGTTTCTCATGATGTTTTCCCTGTAAAGTGAAAACAAATCTGGTGACAAAACACAACCTTATCTGACTCCTCTTTTGATATTTGGAAAGAGCTTATATCGTTTTCTATTCTCATTGCTGCTGCTTGTTTCCAATGCCTGTTTCTGATTATTCGTAGATCTGTTCCATCAATATTGAATCTTTCTAGTTGGTAGATCAATTCTTCATGTCTTACCCGATCGAAAGCCTTGGTATAATCAACAAAGCATAAACATAAATTCTTATTCAACTCGATTGACCTGTCTATGATCGTTCTTAGGATGTATATGGCATTAACAGTTCCTTTCCCTTCGTCAAACCCACACTGTTCTGCTATTTCTCTTTTGATTCTATTTCTTGTCCGATGGGGTTCGCATTCTGTAGCTCCTGTTTTCTTTGGAACAGCAATGAAAATTGATTTTGGCATATCTTTGGGGATTTTTTCCAGTGTCAAAAATTTCATTTAGGAGGACTGTTACTTTTTCCAATACCAAATTCCTCCAGGGCTTCGATGATCTTTGTAGCAATATTGTCTGGTCCTGAGGCTTTTCCTGGTTACACCTTTTTCAATGCTGCTCGAATTTCATGTCTCATTACGGGTGGTCCTTCAACGTTCCTTCTTATAATGTGTTCTTCGTTTCTGTCATCTTTGAAAAGGTCTTTAATGTACTCTCCCCATCTATCTAATATTTTGTCTTTTGCTATGATAAGCGTACCATCTTTCGATTTTAAGCAACCAATTGATGTGCATGTAATTTCCCTGTGGAAATTTTCTTCAATTCTTCTGTACATCCCCTGTGGATTTGGTTAGTGTCAGTTTTCTGTTTCTTTGCATTGGTTTTCAATCAGGCTTCCTTAGCTTCATTGCACCTATTCCTGATTTCTCTCACCAACAGATACATCAATCCCTCTGATACAGGAACGTATACAAATCAACCAACAACAACAACAGTAAAAATAGCATTCAGAAAACTTGCAATATTTACGCTTTTTACAAAATTACAAATAATCGATTAATTTGGAAGCCCTCACTTTTACATTGTTTCGTAGGAAATACGTGTCTATAAAACATTTCTTTTGAAACTATTGCACTATTGTTCACCTATCAGGGGGGATACTCATGACTGTAAACCTGAGTGAAGAAAATCATGCAGATCCAGGGGACAGTACTCAGACGACTTCTTTCGACAAAGGAGAGCAGAAGGCAGCAAAGTTGAACATCGAAACGAAACATGAGATACTTGTAGATCTCGACTCCTCGTGGAAAGAACTCAGAAAGGAAAACCTTGTCACCCAGGTAGTGCTGGAGTTTTCATGTATGTGTGTGTGTGTGTGTGTGTGTGGGCGTTCGTGCGTTCGTGCGTGCGTGCGTGCGTGCGTGTGTGTGTGTGTGTGTGTGATTATTATGTGATATGTGTGTGTGTTATGTGTGTTGTATGCGTGCGTGCGTGCGTGCGTGCGTGCGTGCGTGCGTGCGTATGTGTGTGTGTGTTGTGTGTGTGTGTGTGTGTGTGTGTGTTGCGTGCGTGTGCGTGTGCGTGTGCAGTCACCCATTGCAACATTTTTAAACTGCTGCTCACCTATGATATATATTGTTTAGTCTCTGTATGAACGTTGAAACACTGTTGCATGTTTTGATATTGCCATGTTTACATTTCAAACAAAAGAACTTCTGAGCAACGGTGAAAAAAACCTCAACTCCCTAAATAACCAATTAATTTAATGTCTTAAGCCAGCACAGTCGCCGTTGTGTGAAAATGGCACACATGCTCAGATAATGGCCTAGTCCTTGACGTTCCTGTCTGGCACACAGTCCTTCCAGGAAAAATCCAGGATCCGGCATAAGCACCCGGGTGAAAACTATTGAAGCAGTGCTCTTGGTGCATCATAGGTTGTCCAGCTCTCTTTGCCGTGAAGATACTCAGTGTGCAGGCTCTGTACCCTCCATTCTTGGTGGCTGCAGTGAGCTTGCTATTTTCCTACACTCTCTTGGACAGCTTGGCTGTGGAAGTAGCAGATTTTTGTATCCGTCTGTTGAGCTGTGTGTCGAGGGACAGGTTAATGGAGACAGTCTTTTCCGGGGAAGGGAATCCATTTACCACTTCAAGGGTGTATCTGCTGATGCTCATGATGGTATCTTAGCTGACATTCTGACTGATGATCTCTGTCTTCTTCAGACTGACAATGAGCCAAATTCATGGCAAGCATGTGGTAGGGAGAAGACCAGCCTCTGAAGACATGGCTGTGTGTCAGGTATCAAGGCAGCATCAGCAGCAAAGAGTATCTCCCACATCAGCACCTGCCACTCTTTGGTTTTTGTTCCTAAGCGTGCAAAGTTCAAGAGCTTGCTTTTCGACCTAGTATGTAGGTACACTTCGTCATCGGTGCTCTGAAAGCGTAGAACAATACCAGACAGAAGATCTCAAAGAGTGTTGCGCGTTGGGACGAGGACGCATCCCTGCTTCACTCGACTTAAAAGGGGGAATTGCTCTGAGCATGATCTGTCAAACTGCATGAGATCCAGCAGCTTGGGTGGACAACTCATCTCCTTCAGGAGTGTGAAGGGGCTCTACCACTTGCCAGGTCAAAGGCTTTGGTCAGGTCAAAGAAGACACCGTATAAAGGATGCCTCTGTTCCCAGTCTTCTCCTGAAGCTGTCTGAGTGAGAAGATCATGTCGATGGTGGATCTGTTGCTCTGAAACTACTCTGGAACTGGGAGAAGACGTGATCTGTTTGTATTTACAACTTTTTTAGAACCAGTAGCTGTGGTTTCCATTATTTTTGTACAGCGTGCAATGCTCGCACCTGACATGTCCTGGGGAACGGATCCCTTTTTCCAGTACTAGAAAAGTAGCTCATGAAGTTGGCACAGGATCACTGGTTTCCCATACTGAATCACTTTAGTAGGGATCCCTTCTTTCCCTGGTGTATGCTGGGAAAAAATAAATCTATGACCTTGCTGAGTTTGTCCTCTATTGGTGACAGGTCCAGCTCACTGATGACAGGCAAGGTGGAAATGCTGATAAGGGCTGACTCCGTGATCACATTTTAGTGGAATACAAGTTATGGTAGTAAGCAGGAGAAAATGGCAGACATTGTCCTTTACAACACAATGATATGGAAGTTTTCTGTTTATTCCGATAAATGTTGTGCATTTATTCTTTGTTGTCTTTTGTGTACGCTTGTCAAAGGCCGGTTGGCCATAAAATTGTGGTTCTCTTATTAACACTACATAATATGTGTGTTCTGATTCGTGTGTGTGTGTGTGTGGTGTGTGTGTGTGTGTGTGGTGTGTGTGTGTGTGTGTGTGTGTGTGTGTGTGTGTGTGTGTGTGTGTGTGTGTGTGTGTGGTGTGTGTGTGTGGTTTGTGTGGTGTGGTGTGTGTGTGTGTGTGTGTGTGTGTGTGTGTGTGTTGGTGGTGTGTGTGGTGTGTGTGTGTGTGTGTGTGTGTTTGTGTGTGTGTGTGTGTGTGTGTGTGTGTGTGTGTGTGTGTGTGTGTGTGTGTGTGTGTGTGTGTGTGTGTTGGTACTATTTTCTTGAAGCTGGCAGAACTTTGATTAGAATTGGCTCTGTGATTGTTTGATGTCTATGCGTTCTTTCTGCTTGATGTGGTGAATCCTCTTCGGTTTCAGCCACATGTTGACCCACAACGAAGACAGGTCTGCGTCACAGTGGCCATTGTGGAATCTGCTTGTGGGATCCACATTGTAGAGGGCAGCTCTTCTGATGATGATCACGTCCAGCTGATGCTGATGTTCAGACCTTGAGTGTCTTCAGTAGATTTTATGGCAAAGGTTTGTGTTGCAGAACGTGTGGATGATGCACAACTTGCAGTATGAGCAGAGCTCCAGCAGTCTCTTTAGCCATTGTCGGTCATCTTGTAAAAATCTGTGTGTCCGATACAGTCTGGCCATGAACTGTGGCCCATTCCGGCTCTTAGTACTGAAATCATCATGCAGAATGGTGTGCTCTGATTTTGTTTCTCTGTTTCTTTTTACATTTAGGATGTTCACTTTACTAGAAGATGTTGAAAGGCTGAGGGTAAGAATGCATTCTGAACCTGCCGTTGAGAGGAACTATCACGGGGGCAGGCTGTTCTTAACTGAAATGCTCACATCATCCTGGCGAGGTTCCTCAAAGAGTTTACCTTGCAAGAAGAAGATATATTCCTTCCAAAGCTGGTCTCTTAACAGTGCCGCTATGTCAATGTCCCTCCTCCTAAGCTCATAGTCGATGACTGTCGTTCCCCTCCTGTCGTTCTTCTGCTCTAAGTCGTATGAGTGCCCAGGGAACATGGTCCTGACATTCCAGTTGACCAGTCACATGACTGGTGGTTTCTTCTTTGTTTTCTTTTGTTTGCCTGGTGCAAAGACAGCTGTGTGCTTTTCGATCAATTCTAAGCTGCAAGCATCTACTGAAGCAGACAGACAGTGGCGGATCAGCGCTTTACTGTCCGGGAGCTGTCTGGATTGAAGTGGATGGTAGCTAATCAGTGAAATGCAATGACCTATCCCACTGTCAGAGGCAACCCTTAGCTTCTGCACCTTATCCCAATCCGGTTTAGACTTGAAACCTGTGTCTGCTGTATGTGCATGCTGTGCTGTATGTACTGCTGACGACAATGAGCAGAACCTTCTATGCTGCTTTTGATTTCCGTTTATTTGACTTAATTGTGTAGTAATTTCTATCACTGTCATTTCCATTACCTATACTGCACATGTACTAGAGCTCTTCCTAAGTCATTGTAATTGTGATTAAAATCAAAACATTGATTTTCATTTGTGAAACAAAGCTTTTGTTTGACCTTTTTTCTGAGAAGATTTGATAGTAGAAGCTTTAGTTGTGGTAAGGTTATTGATTGTGAAATCTTATATAAAGGCATGAATACACAAAAACATGAAGCCAAATGATAAATTATAACTTTGGCTTGTAGGTTTCACTGTCAGTACCATTCATAGCAAGTGATTGCAAAATTAAAATGTTTTTGGGTATGTCTTCAAGATTATGATTCGTTAACCACTAGATATGAAATAGAATTTAATCAGCAAAAACAAACGAACAATTAAATAAGTGAATGAATAGATGGACAAACGAACGAACAAACGAACGAACGAATGAACGAACGAACGAACGAACGAACGAACGAACGAACGATACGAACGAACGATCAAACGAACGAATCACGAACGAACGAACGAACGATCAAACGAACGAAACGAACGAACGAACGAACGAACGAATAAATGAATGAATGAATGAATGAATGAAAGAAGAATAAATGAATGAATGAATGAATGAATGAATGAATGAATGAATGAATGAATGAATGAATGAATGAATATAACCCACAAAGTCTCCAGCCAGTGAAGGGCAAAACTGGTGAAAATGACATCACATGTGCCATCGGGGACACACTGTTTGTAGAAGTTCACGTTGGTTGCCAAGGGATAGACTTTTGAGAACTTGGACATATAGCTTGTAGGTTCTATAAAACAGAGAAAAAAATAGGAACATTTGATTTTCAATGTGTTTATTGGCTTAGGGCTTGTATCTAGCATTCCTTAAGCCTAACCCGTGAACGAACCGTCTATTCAATAATCCGAAGATTATTTGGGAGAGATAGTCGACATGTCACTATATTTTGATTAGTTCTCAGAGGTGCATATCAGTCTTGTATGTGCTACTTGATCCACCACCCCCCCAAAAAAAAAATACTGAATAGGATTAGACAACCATTTGTAATTGGACAGACTGCAGGTATGTACGTGTATGTATGTATGTATGTATGTATGTATGTATGTATGTATGTATGTATGTATGTATGTATGTATGTTATGTATGAATTTATGTATGTATGTATGTATGTACATATGCATGCGTGCATGCATACAGCTAGGTACGCGTGTATCATTTATCATTACAGTATGTACATACACATGACTACAGTATATCTTATTTTCCGTTGGTTTGTTTGCTGTTCATTCTCTGAATCACAGCACAACTACCTATTCTGTATAAACTCGTCTCAAGACTGGCACTTGTCTAAAACATACTTTGAAATTACCCCAACGTGTTCAGGTTTACCTGTAGCGATTAAATACAAAACACAATTACATTATCATCATCATCATCAAGTGCCTTACCACATGGAATTGGCGATCATGGCCCTCCATCTATTTCTATCCCTTGTTGCCTCAAGCGCCTCTTCCACCCTCTTTGTCTTCAGCCACTCTGCAAGTCCGTCCAACATTTTCTCCCTGGGTCTACTTGGTGCTCTCTTTCCCTCCTGTTGTGACCAGGTGCTCCAATTCCCTTTTCCTCATAAAATGGCCTATAAATGTTACTTGTCTTTTCCTAATCTGCCTTATCAACGATCTTCTTGTGTCTGCCTCCATCAAAACTGTCTCGTTTGTTTCTTTGCTGTCCATGGAACTCTCAACATTCTTCTTAGAAACCACATCTCGGCTGCCTCAATCTTGTTCTGGCTTTGCTTGTTGACTGTCCACGCCTCACAACCGTATAACATTATCGGTTCTATATGACATTCAAGAACTGTCTTCCTGATGTTCATTGATAGGCATTTGTTGGTAAGAATGCTTTTCATCTTCTCGAATGCTGTTTTGGCTTAGCCGATTCTGCTGGCTATTTCCGATGTGTATCTGCCGGCTGGTGAAATGATCGTTCCCAGGTATTTGATCTTATCAACCTGTCTCAAGGTTTTGCCTTTGCTGTTATTTTGCACGATAGGATTTCATGTTTTTTACTGATCGCCATGACTTCAGTCTTCCTGCTGTTTAGTTCCAACCCCTAAGCTTTGCTGTCTATTTCTAGTATATTCAAAAGGTTGTGTAGACCCTTTTCATTTTTTGCAATTAGCACGGTGTCATCTGCGTATCGAATGTTGTTTATCATTTTTCCTCCAACCTTTAATCCAGGGTCTTCCTTTAGGTTTCTCATGATGTTTTCACTGTAAAGTGAAAACAGATCTGGTGACAAAAGACAACCTTGTCTTGCTCCTCTTTTGATATTTTGGAAAGAGCTTATATCGTTTTCTATTCTCATTGCAGCTGTTTGTTCCTAATACATATTTCTGATTATTCGTAGATCTTTTCCGTCAATATTGACTCTTTGTAGTTGGTTGATCAATTCTTCATGTGTTACCCGATCGAAAGCCCTGGTATAATCAACAAAGTATAAATATAGATCCTTATTCATCTCTATTGACCTCTCTATGGTAGTTCTTAGGATGTATATGGCATTAATAGTTCCTTTCCTCATCATGATTATTCTTAATAGGTATTTTGTTACATGACTCATATGGCTGATTGTGCGATGGAGTTTGCATTCTATAGTCCCTCTCTTCTTTGGAAGTGGAATGAAAATTGATTTTGGCATATTTTGGGTTGTTTTTTTCCAGTGTCATACATTTCATTAACGAGGACTTATTTTTTCTATACCGAATTCCTCCAGGGCTTCAATCATCTCTGTAGTAATGTTGTATAGTCCTGGGGCTTTTCCTGGTTTCATTTTTTCAGTGTTGCTCTAAGTTCATCTTTCATTATGGGTGGTCCTTCAACGTTTTTTCTTACAATATGTTCTTTGTTTCTGTCATCTTCAAAAAGGGCTGTAATGTACTCTCACCATCTGTCTACTTTTTTGTCTTTTTCCACAGTAAGCGTGCCATCTTTCGATTTTAAACAACCAGTTGATGTGCATGCATTTTTCC
>JAPXFY010000037.1:247500-269670 GCA_030674185.1 Monoplex corrugatus | reverse complement strand
GACCGACACTGAAAGCGATAATGAAATCCTCGGGATCGAAGACAAAACCAGAAAAAAGGAGAGAAACATACGAGCAAAAATGTTGATAAATGAGATGCCGGTAACATTTCTTCTTGACACAGGTGCAACAACAAACGTGATGTCTGAGAGCCTGTACAGAGAAGTCACAGGAGATGAAAGAAAGTCTGACCTGCAAGAGACGAAGAAGAAGCTGGTGATGTTCAACGGAACAGAAATGAAGCCTGTGGGGGAGATAGTGCTGCGAGTGAAAAACCCCAAGAACAGAAGGAAATACAAAGTCAACTTCGCGATCACCAAAACGGACTGTAAGCCAGTACTGGGACTGAAAGCTGTGCAGCACATGCAATTGTTGACGATCAATGAAGAGAACATTGCAACGATAGCGGCGAATCAGAAAGAGGAGGAAAATGCAAAAGATATGCTCACAAAGTACAACGATGTCTTTGAAGGAGAAGGAAAACTAGAAGGGAAATTACACCTAGAAACAGACTCATTGCAAGAACTGGCCATCAGCAAAGAGAGACTGAACAGTCTGCAGCAAGCAACTCAGGAAGATGCAATCATGAAAACCCTGAAAGCTGTCATTCTACAAGGCTGGCCAGAGGAGAAACAACAACTTTCATTACAGTTACAAGAATACTTTCCTTTCAGGGAGGAACTGTCAGTCCACAACGGACTTGTCTTCAAAAGCCACAGATAATTGTACCTGAAAGCGAAAGAGCAGACATCCTTGAGAAACTTCATGCAAGCCACTCAGGAATTCAGAGCTGCATAAGAAGAGCACAAGAGGTAGTCTACTGGCCCAGGATGAACATGGACATTGAAGATTTTGTCAAAACATGCAGCGCCTGTAACACATACCAACGTGGTCAGCAGAAGGAACCACTTATCAGTACAGAGATCCCTGACCTGCCCTGGCAACACATCGCTTGTGACATCTTTGAAGATAATGGCAATGAATACCTGGTCACGGTCGATCACTACTCTGATTTCTTTGAGATTGATCGGTTACAAACAAGAGAGTCCAAAGAGGTCATCATCTGTCTGAAGAGACACTTGGCAAGACACGGAATACCAGAACGCCTGACAACAGACAGTGGAACTCAGTTCACATCAAACCAGTTTGGAAAGTTCAGAAAAACATATGGGTTTGAACACGTAACAAACTCACCACACTATCCTCAGTCCAATGGAAAAGCAGAGAGCGCGGTGAAGGCTGCAAAGACGTGTATGAAGAAAGCAGAACACAACAATCAAGATCCCTTCCTCGCTTTACTTGAGCTGAGAAACATCCCGACAGAGACTGTAAACAGTTCGCCTGCTCAGAGACTGTTCGGCAGAAGAACACGAACACAAGTGCCGACGTCAAAGACATTACTCCTACCTACAGTTGTACCAATCAAGAAAGAACTTGAGAAAAGGAAACTGAAGCAAGCGCACTACTACAACAGAAGCGCAGTAGAGCTGACAGAACTGAGTCCGGGACAGATTGTGAAATTCCAACCTCCAGGATCCAAAAAGTGGATCAGCGCCAAACTAGACCAACAGCTGAACATCCGGTCATACAACATTCGCACAGAGGACGGACGTCAGTACAGAAGGAATCGTCGTCAGCTACGAGACACAACAGAAACGGAGCTTCAGCAGACAATCAACCCTCAACGACTTGTCCAGAGAAGGATGATTTCTGAAAGACATCAGGAAAGCGACACATCGGGCAAGCAACAGCAAATCATCATTCCATCAACTGGAACTGGAACAGATGTCAGAACGCCAGCATCGTCTGTCCGTGAGAACTCATCTGATCAGTCACCAGTCATCACTCAAACACACTTAAACACAAACACACAGACACACACACATACACACACACACACACACACACACACACACACACACACAGACACACACACACACACACACACACACACACACACACACACAATGGACACACACTCAACACACACACACACACACACACACACACACACACACACACACACACACACCTACACAATTTCCTGTGCACACATGCTCTAGCAGATTAAACATAACATGACACAGAAGCAATGAAACTAATCTACCCTCACCCTCGTTCCCAACAGCTAATTCCAATCCATCACTATACCTGCACACACATAACTACAACCATGACGTTGTATCTGTTCACAGATCTATCAGTCATTATTCATTTATACCTTCTGTCCATCAATTGTATCATCTATTAATTTATTTATTAAGTCGTATGCACATAGATATGTAGTTACTTGAATACATGGAGAAGAAAAGGATTCAGAAACTAGAGCGCTCAGATATAGATTTTTAGATTTATACATACACATATACATGTACATGTGTGTATGTATGTATGTATGTATGTATGTATGTATGTATGTATGTATGTATACACACACACACAGACAACACATATATATATATATATGTGTATGTATGTATATATATGTATATACATATTGTGTGTGTGTGTGTGTGTGTGTGTGTGTGTGTGTGTGTGTGTGTGTGTGTGTGTGTGTGTGTGTGTGTTTTCTGTAACTTTTTGCCAATATTTCATCGTTGTACTTAAGTGCAAATGCGTGTGTGTGCCTGCGTGTGTATGTACGTGTACCTGCATGCGCGTGCGCGCGCGCGCGCGCGTGTGTGTGTTTGTATTTATTGTATATATGTATATGTATATATCTCTATGTATGTATATATATATATGTATGTGTGTGTGTATGTGTGTGCGTGTGTGTGTATGTGCGTGTATGTGTCTGTACCTGTGTGTCTGTGTCTGTGTGTGTGTGCGTGTGCGTGCGTGTGTGTATGTATGTGTGTGTGTGTGTGTGAGTGAGTGTGTTGTGTTGTGTGTGTATGTCTGTGTGTGTGTGTGTGTGTGTGTGTCTGTGTATGTGCACGCACGCTCGCGCTTGTGTGTGTGTGTGTGTGTGTGTGTGTGTGTGTGTGTGTGTGTGTGTGTGTGTGTGTGTGTGTGTGTGTACAGCTGATACCAGATCAGATCCTGCAGTAGTTCGTGGTGTTGACCTGGTCATCATGTTCCACTCCACCAGTGCACAGACAGACAGTGACTACCAGTTTTTCGCAGAACAACTGACACTGATGCTGATAACCATGAACAGCTCTGGAGTCCATGTACGATTGGGCTTCATGCTGTTCGATTCACAGGCCCATGTGCAGTTTTCCTTGAAAGATTTGAGCGACGTCATTGAGAATGATATAAAAAACGTGACTTTGTTGTCATCAGGGGGTACCAATATAGCTGGAGCTCTCCATGTAAGAAATACGTGACTATCTGTTTGTTAGATGTCTGTCTCTTTGTCACTGTTTCTTTGTCTGCGTGTCTGTTCTGTCTGTCTCTCTGTCCTAGATTACTTGTATGTGTGGAAGTTTCAGTTTGAGTTTCTCAAGGCGACGTCTCGCACTTAGAACGAATTCCATATACATTAACGTCACAGATGCCATGTGCATGGTGATCATGGCACAAGTTTTTAACTCAATGACGCCGTGCTGCTTCAGAGGAAGCGGCCGTCTGTGACGTCATAAACGACGTGCGGCTTCCAGGGAATCCGCGGACGTTATTAATTTTTCACTGTGTGAACCGGCCTTGCTATTCAAGGGAAATCAACCAGTCATCAAGTTGAAACTTTCCACTACACAGTTCCTTCCCTTAGACTGTCTGCCAACACTTTTCTTTGAATCGGGATTGTTTTTGTCGTACCGTAAGCGTCTGTGACTGACAATCTTTTTTATTTTGTGGCATAAGTGTCGGTGAAAAGGATGAAACTGGCTGAAATTTTGCTGTTCAAAGCTTCTCCTGCCATCATTTGACCCAAAAAGTCACTTAAGGTATGAAAATATTTGACAGTGAACTGGTTTTATAATGTTGCATGTGTGTAAATATGACCAGAACTTTTTTTTTTTGCATTTACATGGCATTTTGACCTGACATTTTGGAAATTGTACCTGCATTACTTATACAAGTTGGTTTCATTTTAAAAATGTAGACATAATGACCTTTCTAAAAATTTATAACTTTGTCTTTTTTGCAAACAGAAGGGGCTCAGAATTTTTGTAAAACTGCTAAAAATAGAGCGTCACAGGAAATTTCCAGGGTTCATTTAGCCACGTCTTCACCTGCACATAAACCCATGAGCTGGCTGGGTCCTGAGGCCCCACCCAGCTTATGTTTTACCTAGTCTGTATTTTTTATACTAGTATCGTATCAGTCTATCATTGGAACAATCTTGGATAGATGTAAATGACATGCGTATCTGTGTATCCTATCTTCAAAGAAAAGAACAGACATATAAAATAAGTACGTAGATAATGAAAGGTCTGAATCACAACACAACTATCTACTCAGTATTCACTCGTCTTACTTGACAGACAACCCTGGTCAATGCAGAAACCCTCAGCTGCCTATCAACAAGGCGAAGACAATATTTCTTCAATCATAGCTCATCAAGCCTGTCTTTCATTTCCAAGGAAAGAAAAGAGGAAATGCATAAGTAAATAAGTAAGTAAGTAATAAAGTAAGTAAAAAAGTAAGTAAGTAAGTAAGTAAATAAAGTATTTAAAGTAAGTAATCAAAGCAAAAAAAGAAGAAAGTAAGACGGTAAAAAATTAAGTAAATAAGTAAGTAAAGTAAGTAATTAAAATAAGTAATCAAAATAAGAAAATAGGAAAGTAAGAAAGAAAGTAAGTAAGTAAGTAAGTAAATAAGCAAATAAGTAAGTAAGAATTAAAGCAAGTATTTAAAGTAAGTAATCAAAGTAAGTAAGTAAGTAAAATAATTAAAGTAACTAATTAAAGTAAATAAGTAAGTGAGTGAGTAAATAAGTAAATAAAGTGAGTAAGTAAGTGAGTGAGTAACTTAGTAAGTAAGATAGTAAAGTAAGTAACTAAGTACATAAGTAAGTAAGGAAGTAAGTAAAGTAAGTAAAGTGAAGTAAGTAAAGTAAGTAAAGTAAGTAAATAAGTAACTAAGTACATAAGTAAGTAAGCAAGTAAGGAAGTAAGTAAAGTAAGTAAAGTAAGTAAAGTAAAGTAAAGTAAAGTAAAGTAAAGTAAAGTAAAGTAAAGTAGTAAAGCAAAGCAAAGAAAAGCAAAGCAAAGCAAAGCGACATAATAAAGTCAGTAATTAAAGTAAGTAATCAAAGTCAGTAAGTAGGTAAAGTAAATGAAGTAAGTAAAAAGTAACTAAGTAAAATAAATAAAGTAAGTAAAGTAAGTACAGTAAGTAAGTAAGGTAAGCAAATAACGTCAGCCTATCAGTCAGTCAGTCAGTCAGTCAGTCAATCAGTCAGTCAGTAAAGTATTTGTGACACAACTCGTGTACGTCTGATTCAATTTTCCCGTGGCCTTCAGAGGGTTGTTCTTTCTGGGAGAGGACAGCTGTTCTGTAAACGGCAAAGAATCGTTTAATGGCAGTGAGAACAGATATTGAAGATACAGATGAAAATGAAGATGTATGGACAGAACAATATCTGCTTAAAAGGCTTTAGTTTTTTACATGTGTGTGCCATTTTGATTGTTATATGTTACAGTCGGTGAGAATGGAGATGTTCTCTACACAAAATGGAGATCGTAGTGATGCGTCTGACGTCATTCTCCTGGTTACTGACGCCGTGTCTGATATGAACACTACTGACGTCATCAAGAAGGCTGAAGAAGCCAAGGGGCAGGGTTGGTTTCAACTGTTTTTGCTCAGGCAGTCACCCAGCATGGGAACACCAGGATTAAGTACAAATTTTTAAAATCTAACTCCTTAAAATATAAAAGTTTATAAATTATCTGCGAGAAAAAAGCTGAAGTATTTTGGCTAATATACTTTTTGTATACACGCCTTTGAACTGTACAATTTTGTTAGGGGACGTGATACACTCATAACATTTTTGAAAAAAGAAAATACAGAAAATGCTTTTGAGGGTGCTTTGATACAGTCATAGGAATTTTGGAAAAAAAATAATGAAATACAGAAATTGCTTTTGAAGGTGCTTTGAATTTGATACACTTATAAAATTTTTGAAAAAAGAAAATACAGAAAATTCTTTTGAGGGCACTTTGATACAGTCATAGCAATTTTTGAAAAAAATGAAATACAGAAATTGCTTTTGAGGGTGATTTGATACACTCATAGCAATTTTTGAAAAAAAATAAAGTACAGAAAATGCTTTTGAGGGTACTTTGATACACTCATAGCAGTTTTTGAAGAAGAAAAAAAGAAATTGTTTTTGAGGGTACTTTTGAGTTATAAGTTATCCTAACGCGTCAGGAAATTAAATACTTGATGTTAAAGATTCAAAACATGGAAATATGTCAGCTGACTCAATTCTGACCATATCAGCTATTTTAAGTCCAAGCTATGACTAACTGGTTACATGTAGCCTGGTTATCCCATGCTGTGTTACTGAGACAGAGAAAGAGAGGGACAGACAGACAAACAGACGGAAACAGAGAGACAGAGACACAGAGAGAGACACAGAGACAGACAGACAAGGAGAGAGAGAGAGAGAGAGAGAGACAGACAGACAGACAGATAGGCAGACAGACAGGGAGAGAGAGGGAGAGACAGAGAGAGAGAGAGACAGACAGACAGACAGACAGAGAGAGAGGCAGACAGACAGATAGACAGACTGACAGACTGTCACAATGTAATGATGTAGGTGACTGGCAGTGTCTTGCAGTTTATGCAGGTTCGTGAAGATCTAGCGGTCGATCGTTCTTCTCAGAGACAAGATACACCAGTCCAGGTTAAACGAAAATGATCCTTTATTTGAAGAACGAACGAAACACAACAGGAACTGGGTAAAAACTTCACACATCCAATGCACCACTCCTGGTTTGCAGAATTAATTTCCTTCAGCCCTCAAGTCTACACGCAGCAACTCCACAAATCTACAGCAACTTCTCTATCTCTGACAGCAGGCTTACACTTCAACTCTTCCAATCACTCTCTCTCTCTCTCTCTATCCACAGTCACGCTTTATTTATAACACCATGGAAAGTTCCACAATATTTTTGGCTTTTTCCTAGATATTCAGCCAATCATAGCCACATTCTCGAACCTTCCCTTTCTGGAATGTTCTGTAGTTCTAGCCAATCACTGTACATGTTAAATTTGTTTACGATGTTCGGAACATTCTAGAAAGGTCTAAGGTATTCTACATTTTTCTTGTCATTTCTATATTGTTCCAAAGTATTCTAGATATTTCCATACAGCGAAATCAAATTTAAACATATATTTTCAGTGTTAGCATAAACCAAAACAAACATTCTCGATTCATTATTGAGTGAAACACAAACCAATCTTCAAGAACGAACAGCGGAGAATATCTGAATCCACAGACACATTTTGACGTCACATTTCTCTTATCGGCCTTCGCATTTTTACATTGAGTTTCTCTTTTTGGAAAGACATAACCCCTCTCTTAAAGAAATTTCACTAAATTTCTCAAAATTCTTTACATTAAAAAAAGGAAACAATCTTATACAGGAAAACTAATATACAATTAGTTTCTGTCCAAATACATATACTAGTCCATCTGCATCACATTCTGCTGAGAAAGTCTGCAGCATGGTTGTCTGTACTTTTCACATACTCCACCTTCATATCAAAGTTCTGAAGGTACATTACCCATTGCATAACTCTGTTATTGACAAATTTGGCAGAGTCCAAAAACGATAAAAGTTTATGGTCAGTACGCAACACAAAGCGAACCCCTTGGACGAACAGTTCAAACTTATGCACAACCCACACGATGGCAAGGCACTCTTTCTCCATGGCGTACTTCCGCTCTGCTCTGGACAACTTCTTACTGGCGTACGAAATGGGAAACAGCTTCTCTTCATGTTCTTCCATGAGCACAGCACCAATACCGTCGTCAGAAGCATCAGCACTAAGCACAAAAGTCTTTGAGGGATCAGGTAACTGTAGCACTGGCTCTCTTGACAGGAACTCCTTGACAATGCTGAAGGCCTGATCTTGTGCTGCTCTCCACTGCAGCTGGTTGGGTTGTCCCTTGCGCAGAAGGTCTGACAGTGGTGCTGTCACAGTTGCAAAGCGGGGCATGTACTCCCTGTAGTATCCCACCAAACCAAAAAAGGATCTCAACTGCTTCTTGGTCGGGGGTGAGATGCTTGCACAATTTTCTTGAGTTGTCCTCAAGGACCTCTTTCACTCCTTCCTGGAGGCGATGTCCAATGAAGTCAACATCGTCTGCACCAATAATACACTTACTGGGCCTAGCAGTCAAGTTGGCAGCTGTCAATCGCTTGAAAAGCTGTCTGAGGATTTCCAAATGTTCAGTCCACGTTTTAGAATGGACCAAAATGTCGTCCCAGTAGAATATGACACCTTTCACGTCACCCAGTAGTTTCCTCATGCCTCGTTTCAGTGTTGCCCCAGAGTTTTTCATGCCAAACGGCATACAGAGGAACTCATAAGTCCCATCTGGAGTAACAAAAGCAGTCTTGGGAACATCTTCTGGTATGGGGATTTGCCAGTATCCTTTGCTGAGGTCAATCTTGGAGAAAAACTCATCTCCACTCAGTATCTGGAACAGGTCAGCAGCAGTTGGCATTGGTTCAGGATCAAGCTCTGTAAATTTATTCAGCCGCCTAAAGTCAATGCATACTGTCACGCTCGCTAAGGCTTGAGACAGGAAGGGAGAGAGAAACAGAGCTATCAGCACTAACGTCCACTTTCACTAACTGAATAAAGAAATAACTGGTCAAAATACATTTACACAAATTTTATTAAATCACAAACACCACAACATGACGCACCATACATACGTGTCACAAGCATAAATATCGCACCGCTCAAAGTGGCACACAAAAACCGACATTTGTATACTCTCCAAATCCTTAAAGAAAACATCCCAAAATCACTTGGAACAACAACAACAACAACTTCAATGTCAGCAATGAATAAATGCATATAACAACGTAATTTTTCCGATTGCTCCCATACCTTGCTTCACATATGAATCAACCGTCATGAGGAGGAAAAACACCTTCACAACCAAGTCCCACGAATGGTGACGTTCCCTGTCTCACACAACGCTCCGACGCTATGATTTCCAAATGTCCCTCGAGTCTCACAAACGCTTGAATGGGGAACAGGTGCTGACAGAATGAACGATGAAAGAAGACCGAAGACCCAGGAATCAGTAGAATGACGAATCCCGAGCAGGACGATGAGGAACGAGCCCAGACGAAACAGCTGAGCAGAAGTCTCGTAGCGTGGTGATTACTGGCTCGTCACCCCACGCCTGGACGGCCGTCGCAGGGGCAACAAACCAGCACTTAACTGCCGAATCCTGCAGGAAGTTGCTGTTGCAGAAACGCCCACCAGCTGTACTTGCTCCGCACGTTCGTCACCATTACAGCAGCTCGGTCATGTTCGCCTTTTCGTAGAGCCTTGGGCCAAACACGGACATGGACGATGACTGTGGCGCAGGACACTGATTTTTACCCACTACATCGACGAAATACAGAAGCAATCCACGCCTACCGACCGGGAGGTCTACGGAAAGCTGCATATTATCCAAAACACGCAGAACTATTTCACTTCTAAGACAACGAACTACAAGACCACTGACCAGAAACTGGCCCTAACCCCTTAGCTGTAACACCGTTCGAAGGTGAGGGGCACCAAACACCAACTGGCAACTCTTCACTTCTCCAGCCCGAACAAACTTCCCGCTCTAGACACAAAGTCCAACTCTAGGACACAAAGTCCAACTCTAGGACACAAAGTCCAACTCTAGGACACAAAGTCCAACTCTAAAACGCAGCCACTGACCAGAAACTGGCCCTAACCTCTTAGCTGCAAAACCATCCGTACGGAAGGGAGCCTCACCACCAACTGACTACACCTTTGCTCTCCAACCAGCACAACAAATTCCCAGAACTCTGTTCGCAGAAAATAGCCCAAAAAGCACACAAAATTTACACATATACTGGCCCACGTAAACTATAACTTAGGCCACAAACACGATTTGGACAGGAACATCTGTCCACAACCAAAATACAAAAATCACGCAAAAATACACACACAGGCCCAGGTAAACTAACTGGGCAGGTGAGTTTTGACCCACTTGGCAAAATTCCACACGCTCTTACCCCACGAAACACCCCTGTCCCCAAAGCGAAAAGGAAAGAAAAAAACAACTGACAAACAAACAAACAAACAAACTGCCGTGACACATACTCTGTTGGTACCATCTTTCTTCTTGACAATGACGACTGGAGATGCATAAGGTGACCCTCTAGACTCACGTATTACTCCCAGCTTCAGCATCTCTTTAATTTCTGCCTTCAGTGACTGTCTGTTGGCATATGACATGGGATAAGGCTTAAACCTGATGGGTGTGGATGATGTCAGCTTCACTTCATGCTGGATCAGGTCAGTCTCTCCATGAAATTCAGTGAATATGTTTGAGTTTTCTTTTAACAGCTCATGTACTTCAGCCTGCTGTTGGTTGTTGAGCTGTGGTCCAAGAGCCACATCGTCTACAGTTTCTTGGGGATTGAACTAATTTGAAGTCACTTTACTCCAACAGTTCCTCATCATTTACTGTTTCTTCATCAGCAGAGTCACTAACAACGCTGCAAGTGACAAATGGCGCCCACCCCTGGATTTCAGCAACTTGTGCATTCGCTGCTTGCTTCTCTGCTTCTCGTTCAATGTACTTCTTCAGGAGGTTGGCGTGGAAGATCTGTTCTTTTCCTTTGACTTTCACAACATAGTCGTTTAGCCCCTTGACAGCTTTCACTGGATATAGTCCTTTCCACTGCATCAACAATTTGTTGTGGTCGGTTGGCAGGAGAATAAGGACTTTGTCTCCAGGCTCAAACTTTCTGACCCTGGTTATGGTGTCCATTTTGTTTCTGTACTTGTGAAGAGAGGGGTCTGCTTCTTGTAACTGGGCCAGCTTTTCTCTATTTATTTCAGGAATTCCACTAGATTTGTTGGTTTTCAGTGGGATGGTCACCTTTTCCTTTTCTGCCCTGGCTTGTGCACGTGTTACTACTGCCCAGTTGTGCTGCCATGCAAGGTCTGGATCTTCAGCTGCTCGGGCTTCTTCAATGTTCCCTATGATGATGTCATGAGGTGGGTCAGGCAAACACAAGGTATTTGTCTTGTCGACGAAATATGGTATGAAGATCTCAATGTCAGCAGTTGGAACTGATTCAACATGTCCGTGCACGCACCGCAAGTACCCTTTCTTGCCAGTAAATTGTTCTTCTGGTACGAGTTTTCTCTTGATGATAACACCACTGCATCCAGTGTCTCTAAGAACATCCACTTCCATGTCTTCATAGCGCCCTTTCACCACTGGCATGGTGCTGAGGTCACTATTGGTACGGTTTATGAATGCGCACTGAACCACTTCTTCATGCTCTTTAGATTTTCTGTGCACCTGATCTGATGTAACCCTGGATATTTTCTGGAAGGGTTCTCTGTCCAGGCTTCTTTCTCTGATGGCAACATTGGCAGAAGTCATGGTTTTCCTGTTTCCAGCTTGACCCAGGCTTTTCTGTTCTTCACGGCCAGAGTGTTGAAGACCACTTCTGTCTGTCCTCACTCATGCTCTGCATTCAATGGCTTTGTGTCCCATGCGTCCACAGTTGAAGCATTTCAAGTTCTGATTCGATGATCTTGGGTCTTGGGCTGTCTTTGATCTGTCCATAGATGCTGTGGCTGGCTTTGTCTTGACGTCAAATTTCCGATTTTGAGACTCCAGGAACCTCTGTGCAGCTTCAGTCAGGGATTCTAGGCTCTGGTTTTTCTCGTGTAGAAGGTAGGCCACCAGGTCCTTGGGACATGATTCCAGGAACTGCTTTTTCAGGACCAAATAGGACAGTCCGTCATAATCTTTTTCTCTTCCAGCTAACTCCAGCCATCTTTCAAGGTAACCCTGGATACGAGTTAAAAACTGAGCTGGGCTTCCATTCTTTTCTGGCTGACTGGAACGGAAAAGTCTCTGGAAACCTTGCTTGAAAAAATCGTAGCTGCGTAGAAGTGCCGATCTGAGCTTTTCTTAGTCGTTGACGTCATCCTTGGTTAATCTGTAGTACACTTCAAGGGCATGACCGGTCAGTAGAGCACTCACATCAATTGCCCACTGCTGTCTAGACCACTTCATAGCTTCAGCATGGTGCTCAAAACGTTCAAGGTAACTGTCTAGATTGTCTTTCCCGTCCACAAACGCAGGAAGTCGTGGTCTCTTGGCACTGCTGACTTCTGTATGGGAAATTTGTTCACCATTTTCAGACTTCATTTCTGCCATTCTCAGTTCAAATTCTGTTTTTCTTTCTCTCTCATGTCAGATTCTCTCTGTTTTTCTTTCTCTTCACTTTCCAAGTGAAGTCTTCTTAGTTCTCTTTCAGCAGCTCACTCTTCCCGTTCTATTTCTTGCTGTCTCCTTTTCTCTTCTATTTCTATTTCTTGCTGTCTTCTTTTCTCTTCTATTTCTATTTCTTGCTGTCTTCTTTTCTCTTCTATTTCTATTTCTTGCTGTTTTCTTTTCTCTTCTATTTCTATTTCTTGCTGTCTCCTTTTCTCTTCTTCTATTTCTTGCTGTCTTCTTTTCTCTTCTATTTCTTGCTGTCTTCTTTTCTCTTCTATCTCTATTTCTTGCTGTTTTCTTTTCTCTTCTATTTCTATTTCTTGCTGTCTTCTTTTCTCTTCTTCTATTTCTTGCTGTCTTCTTTTCTCTTCTATTTCTTGCTGTCTTCTTTTCTCTTCTATTTCTTGCTGTCTTCTTTTCTCTTCTTCTATTTCTTGCTGTCTTCTTTTCTCTTCTATTTCTTGCTGTCTTCTTTTCTCTTCTATTTCTATTTCTTGCTGTCTTCTTTTCTCTTCTATTTCTATTTCTTGCTGTCTTCTTTTCTCTTCTTCTATTTCTTGCTGTCTTCTTTTCTCTTCTATTTCTTGCTGTCTTCTTTTCTCTTCTATTTCTTGCTGTCTTCTTTTCTCTTCTTCTATTTCTTGCTGTCTTCTTTTCTCTTCTATTTCTTGCTGTCTTCTTTTCTCTTCTATTTCTATTTCTTGCTGTCTCCTTTTCTCTTCTATTTCTATTTCTTGCTGTCTTCTTTTCTCTTCTATTTCTATTTCTTGCTGTCTTCTTTTCTCTTCTTCTATTTCTTGCTGTCTTCTTTTCTCTTCTATTTCTATTTCTTGCTGTCTTCTTTTCTCTTCTTCTATTTCTTGCTGTCTTCTTTTCTCTTCTATTTCTATTTCTTGCTGTCTTCTTTTCTCTTCTATTTCTATTTCTTGCTGTCTTCTTTTCTCTTCTATTTCTATTTCTTGCTGTCTTCTTTTCTCTTCTTCTATTTCTTGCTGTCTTCTTTTCTCTTCTATTTCTATTTCTTGCTGTCTTCTTTTCTCTTCTATTTCTTGCTGTCTCCTTTTCTCTTCTATTTCTATTTCTTGCTGTCTTCTTTTCTCTTCTATTTCTATTTCTTGCTGTCTTCTTTTCTCTTCTATTTCTATTTCTTGCTGTCTTCTTTTCTCTTCTATTTCTTGCTGTCTCCTTTTCTCTTCTATTTCTATTTCTTGCTGTCTTCTTTTCTCTTCTATTTCTATTTCTTGCTGTCTTCTTTTCTCTTCTATTTCTATTTCTTGCTGTCTTCTTTTCTCTTCTATTTCTTGCTGTCTTCTTTTCTCTTCTATTTCTATTTCTTGCTGTCTCCTTTTCTCTTCTATTTCTTGCTGTCTCCTTTTCTCTTCTATTTCTTGCTGTCTCCTTTTCTCTTCTATTTCTTGCTGTCTCCTTTTCTCTTCTATTTCTATTTCTTGCTGTCTTCTTTTCTCTTCTATTTCTATTTCTTGCTGTCTTCTTTTCTCTTCTTCTATTTCTTGCTGTTTTCTTTTCTCTTCTATTTCTTGCTGTCTCCTTTTCTCTTCTATTTCTTGCTGTCTTCTTTTCTCTTCTATTTCTCGCTGTCTTCTTTTCTCTTCTATTTCTGTTTCTTGCTGTTTTCTTTTCTCTTCTATTTCTATTTCTTGCTGTCTCCTTTTCTCTTCTATTTCTATTTCTTGCTGTCTTCTTTTCTCTTCTATTTCTCGCTGTCTTCTTTTCTCTTCTATTTCTCGCTGTCTTCTTTTTTCCTCTTGCTGTAGCACGAAACTTTGGAGGGCTTCACCCGTTAAACCCAGTTCTCTGCCTAGTTCGATGAATTCCATGGTAACACAGCTCAGATTAACAACAGGGATCAGTCTATGGAACTGTAGACTCAAAAAATCACTTCAAACTACCACTAGATCTACTATCCCAAGTAGCTGTCTCAGTGGCATCTTCTTTCAATTCCAAGAGATATATCTAGTTTTCTCCAACTAATCTTCCCTGGACTTGACGCAACACATTGCTTACACTCTGCCGTGTAAATTCACTTTCTAAAGTTCCGCTGATCTGTGCCTATAACCTATTCAAGTGACGTCACCATCGAAGTCAACACAATGCAGATCTAAACTGCGCGATCAAAATCGTTCAAACACTTGCCGTAGTATGGAGTCTCTGGACAGATCAACGATGCGCAGATCCTTGGGCTTGGCCCCCAATTGTCACATGTAAAGATGTATGTAACTGGCAGTGTCTTGCAGTTTATGCAGGTTCGTGAAGATCTAGCAGTTGATCGTTCTTCTCAGAGACAAGATACACCAGTCCAGGTTAAACGAAAATGATCCTTTATTTGAAGAACGAACGAAACACAACAGGAACTGGGTAAAAACTTCACACATCCAATACACCACTCCTGGTTTGCAGAATTAATTTTCTTCAGCCCTCAAGTCTACACACACAGCAACTCCACAAATCTACAGCAACTTTTCTATCTCTGACAGCAGGCTTACACATCAACTCTTCCAATCGCTCTCTCTCTCTCTTTCTCCCTATCCACAGTCTCGCTTTATTTATAACATCATGGAAAGTTCCACAATATTCTCGGCTTTTCCCTAGATTTTCAGCCAATCATAGTCACATTCTCGAACCTTCCCTTTCTGGAATGTTCTGTAGTTCTAGCCAATCACTGTACAGGTTAAATTTGTTTACGATTTCCGGAACATTCTAGAAAGGTCTAAGGTATTCTACATTTTTCTTGTCATTTCTATATTGTTCCAAAGTATTCTAGATATTTCCATACAGCGAAATCAAACTTAAATATATATTTTCAGTGTTGGCATAAACCAAAACAAACATTCTCGATTCATTATTGAGTGAAACACAAAACAATCTTCAAGAACGAACAGCGGAGAATATCTGAATCCACAGACACATTTTGACGTCACACTTCTCTTATCGGCCTTCGCATTTTTACATTGAGTTTCTCTTTTTGGAATGTAACACAGACAAAGAGAGAGAAAGAGACAGACTGGCAGAGAAAGAGAGAAAGAGACAGACAGACAGACACACAGACAGACACACAGACAGAAGGGAGACCAACAGACATACAAAGAGAGAGAGAGAAGGGGGGGGGGGGGGGGGGGTCAAAGGCCTAAAATCTGAATGTACTGTTTTGTCACACATACCCCACATTTAATTCTGTCTTAAACGTATTGTTTGCTGGGTTTCTTTCTTTTTTCGTTTAATTTTACATTTGTTGTCTGGAAGACCAGTCCTATCATCATCATGTGCCCTGCCACATGGCGTAGAGCATCTCCCCCTCTCTCTGCCCCCAGCCACCCTGCAAGTCCGTCCAGTATTTTCTCCATGAATCTACCTGGTGCTCTCTTTTCCTACAGCTTTCCTGTCGTGCCATGTGCACACTGTGTCGCTAACTTACTCTGTGTTGAGCAATGTCTTGTCAGTTCGTTACGTCCATGCCACAGCTGATGAGGTTGGCCTTCAGAATATCCTTGTAGTGCTTTAGTGGTCTCCCCTGATCTCAGTATTCTTATAAGCTTACTTCATTTTTCCATACAGAAGCATCTTTGTTACCATTATTTCCAATCATCATTATCTTTTCTCACACCGGACAGAGCAGCAGGGAAGTTTCAGTCTTTTTCTCCTAATTTTTGTATCTGGTGTTTGTTTGTGATCTTACGCTTGACAAAGGCCATTTGGCCGAAAATTTGCGCCTGTCTTGTCTTGTTGAATTAAACACGCGTTCTTATTATTTTTGCGTGTTTTTTTTCTGGTTCCTGTTTGCTTGAGTGCGGGCAGTCACACTTGTTTTGGATATCATTATCTTTGTTATTGTCACTGTTGTGTATGCTGCGGTTGTTGTTGTGGTGGTGTTATTATTGCAGTTATCATTGGTTTACTATTGTTATAGTTATATGAATGACATTATCTTTACAGGTGGGTTTTTCACAGTTACGTCACGTGACAGCAGGTGAAGGTCACTGTCCATATGTCAGTACTCAATGCACATTGGACTGTGATACTGGCAGATCCTGTCTGTATATAATGACACAACTATACATTCTACTGTTGTATAGAACCGATACTGTTGTACGGTGTTGAGGCGTGCACAGTCAACATGCAAAGTCAGAACAAGATTGAGGCAACTGAAATGTGGTTACTAAGAAAAATGATGAGAGTTCCATTGGCAGCAAAGAAAACGAACGAGACAGTCTGATGGAGGCAGACACAAGAGAATCATTAACAAAGAATATTAGGAAAAAGACAAGCAACATTTATAGGAGAATCTATGAGGAAAGGGGAATTAGAGCACCTGGTCACAACATAAAAGCTGTAGGGAAAAACAACACTGGGTAGACCCAGGGAGAAAATATTGGACTGACTTACAGGGTGGCCAAGGACACAGAGGGTGGAAAATGTTATTGCTATTGTTATTGTTGTTTAAAGCCCAGCCGACTGCGTAGAGCCATATCAGGGCTAAGTAGGAGATGTACTTTTGTTCTTTTGTAGACCTACTTGAAACAAAAATGAAACTGAACATTCACTTGACATCAGTAGACACACAGGTATGGTGCATGTGCAGGTATTTACATTCTAGCCATGGGTGTTGGAGTCACTGACGTAAGGGAA
Organism: Monoplex corrugatus; assembly: GCA_030674185.1. Classification (NCBI taxonomy): domain Eukaryota; kingdom Metazoa; phylum Mollusca; class Gastropoda; order Littorinimorpha; family Ranellidae; genus Monoplex; species Monoplex corrugatus. The sequence goes on along the minus strand of JAPXFY010000037.1, from coordinate 252,628 downwards.
CTCAGGAGCATTGTCAGCTGGCCTCAGCGGGAAACCTTGTTCCTCATCAGAGACTTGCGCGGTGCTGGAGAGCCTCTGTACAAGATCTCTTTTGCCTTGTTACCCTGTGAGTAAAATCTGATATCTGAGTTCAGTCCCAGCCCGTGACATTAATAAAAACTGGCCTGTTCGCTGCCCATCCTAATGTTTCCATTATCCTGGTGGGGCCAGCTTTAGTGTTTGGTAGGCCCACTGGCCTGTTGGCTGCCCATCCTAATGTTTCCATTATTCTGGTGGGGCCAGCTTTAGTGTTTGATAGGTCCACTGGCCAGAGGATCAGAACGACTTTCGAAGTAGTAATTGTTCCTGCGACAGCCCCGAATATGATGTGTGGGAAGTTTAGTTGCCTTCATACTTGTCACTAATTTTTTTTGGTACGACATGAGAGTGTCGAGTGTAAGGTGACAGACATTTCTTGGTCATTTTAACAGGTGTTTTGAAGAAAATTAAGGCATTTGGAATGAACCCACATCCATCGTGGATTTTATTAACACTTGACAAAGGCCAGTTGGCCGAAAATGTGCGCCTGTCTTGTTTTGTTAATGTTTCTTAGTGTTGGCGATTTTTCTAGTTAAACCAGATGTGAAAGTGACACATTGTGTGTTAAAGGCTTTGTTTTGTTTCAGTGGGAAAATTACCTCTACCTGTGGACAAAGCGAGAAGGGGTAAGTAAACTCCTCCTCATCATCATCACCATCATCATCATCATCATCATCACCATCATCATCACCATCATCACCATCATCACCATCATGTGCCCTGCCGCATCGCGTTGGCGACCATGGTCCCCCATACGAATCTGTCCCTTGTTGCTGCAAGTACATCTCCCACCCTCTCAGTCCTCAGCCACCCTGCGAGTCCGTCCAATATTTTCTGCCTGGGTCTACCCGGTGCTCTCTTTTCCTCCAGCTTTTCTGTTGTGACCAGGTCCTCTCATTTCCTTTTCCTCTTATAATATGCTATAAATGGTTTTTTTTCTAATCTTCTTTGTTAATGATCTTCTTGCGTCTCGAAAACAGTGAATTTTTTTTCTTTCTTCTTTTCTTTCTTTCTTTCTTTCTTGTTGTTGACAGAAACGGTTACTGATTTATGATTAAATCAATGATTATTCGCTGTTTATATTGATGTGTTTAAATAAAAGTTTTATCCAGGAAAAGAAGATACAGGACGATATTTAAACAAAAGAACTTTATTTAAACATGAAAAGGGAGATGTAAGATCAGGCATCGTTTGTCATCCATACCAACATAAAAGCAGACAAACACATTGTTCTGGAAGTGATGTTGTTTACATACGGGGCTTGAAACCAAGGAGACATAACGCTCTCTCCACGAACTCAAAGTTGGCACAAAGTGAAAGCCGTTACGATAAAAACAAACCGGTAGCAGATAAACTATTTTAAATTTTAAAATAAGTTAAAAACTCATAATTGCAAATTTTGCACTTAGCTCAATTTTCTTTTGTTGCATCAAGTTTTGTTTGTTTGTTTTGTTTTTGCTATAAGAGTAAGATTGTAGAATAAAAAAAAAAAAAGAGTTCTTCGTCTACCAATATGTTGACTACATTTAGAAATATAGCGGGTTATGAAAAGAGAAATAGACTAAAAAAAAAAAAGAAAAAAGAAAATAATTGACGTCTTGTAATGACACTCGTGAGATGATTGTTTAAAGAGGTTTTGGATTTTCTTGTTTGTTTGTTTTTGTTTTTTCGGTTTCTTTGGTTTTTTGTATGTTTGTTTGTTGTTGTTGTGCGTTTGTTTGTTTGTTTGTTTGTGTTTTTTGTGTTGTTGCTGTTGTTGATATTTTCCAACTATTTCCGTTTATAATTTAGTTCTATTGCAAGATAGGATTTACATGACCAACTACTACGTTCTCATAGGTATGCGACTGGGTGCATGTGATAATGTTTCAGTCTTATGTTTTCAGATGTGATGAACGTCGCCCTAAGTAAGCCAACAGCCTGGAACAGCCCTAATCTGCAAACACATGTTGATTCACGATTTGCAGTAGATGGATCCACAGCGAAGTGTGCATGGTCGGATGGAGAAAACTTGGATCCTTATCGTTGGTGGAGGGTGGACCTGTCGGTGGACTTCGAGATTTACAGTGTTGTGATCACTAATGACGGTTGCTGTGGTCAGTATGTGTCAAACAAAATCAAAAACAACATTGAAAAAGCAATTCAGAAAAACAAACATTTGCTTTCACTCATGAAAATGCATGTATTTTTACGTGTACGCAGGAACAGATATGTATATGCGATCACACACATACACGCACAAGGCACACAAAAACAGGTATCCCCTCCCCCTCCCCCCCCCCCCCACACGAGCATACACACACACGCGCGCGCCCGCACACACATACTCACACACACACACACTCAAACACACACACACAAACACACACACACCGCAAACACACACACACAAACACACACACACACACACAAACACACACACACACACACACACACACACACACACACACACACACACACACACAGACACACACACACACACACACACACACGTACGGAAATATTTGCTTTCGTCCTCAGGTCTTGAATGTTTTCGCACTGATTTCTCAGCTGCCTCCTCTTTCTGTCCCATTATGTAACACATCAGTCCCAATTTCTGATTCAGCTAAGAACCTTGGTGTCTATCTTGACTCTACCCTCTCCATGAACAACTTTGTTTCTCAAACTGCCAATCTTGCTACTATCACCTCCATCGTATAGCCTTAACAGAAGTATATTCTGTCGAAACAACTGCAAACTCGTTTCTCTTCATACATGTAATGTCTCGCATGACTATTGCAATTTTTTTCTGTCTGTCTTCCTGCCTCACCATGTGATTGTGTATTTTGGTTGTGTATGTGTCTGTTGTGTATGTTGTTGATGTGTGTGGTTGTGTATGTGTGTGGTTGTGTATGTGTTGTTGTGTTGTTGTGTATGTGTGTGGTGGTGTGTGTGTGGTATGTGTTGTGTGTGTGTTGTGTATGTGTGTGGTTGTGTATGTGTGTGTTGTGTATGTGTGTGTGTGTGTGTTAGTTGTGTATGTGTGTGGTTGTGTATGTGTGTGGTTGTGTATGTGTGTGGTTGTGTATGTGTGTGGTTGTGTATGTGTGTGGTTGTGTGATGTGTGTGTATGTTTGTATGTGTGGTTGTGTATGTGTGTGGTTGTGTATGTGTGTGGTTGTGTATGTGTGTGGTTGTGTATGTGTGTGGTTGTGTTGGTTGTGTGGTATTTGTATAGTTGTGTATGTGTGTGGTTGTGTATGTGTGTGGTTGTGTATGTGTGTGGTTATGTATGTGTGTAATCTGTATGTGTTGTGTTGTGTATGTGTGTGGTTGTGTATGTGTGTGGTTGTGTATGTTGTGGTTTTGTATGTGTGTAGTTGTGTATGTGTGGTTGTGTTGTGTGTTTGTGTATGTGTTGTAGTTGTGTATGTGTGGTAGTTGTGTATGTGTGTTGTGTATGTTTTGTTTTGTGTATGTGTAGTTTGTATATGTGTGTAGTTTGTGTATGTGTGTAGTTCAAGATTCAAGATTCAAGATTCAAGATCACTTTAATGTCTCTTTAGAGAAATTCAGTACATGTTCAGCGTAAAATTCTGCAATAGACAAACAATTACATAACTCCCGCTCTCTCACACTCCTTTAGTCACTCACACTCCAATCTTGTTCAGATACTCAACTGACCTATTTACAAAAGACATTCTTGCTCTGTTGGTGGAACATTTCAGAGTTCTGTACCTTTTTGATGATGGCAAGAGCTCATAATGCTTAGCTAGCACGTGAGTGGATTCACCTAAGATCATTCTCGCCTTGCTCACAATACGACACTCATATAGTTCATTAATGCTCCTCTGTTGTACTCCCACTACTTTGCCACTCACCTTCACCACCCTGTCCAACACTCTCTTATTCTTCACACTCAGACCAGCAAACCAGCACAAAAATCCAAAAGTTAAGACAGATTCAATAAAACAACGATAGAAATTACCAAGAATGGACTCATTCATACGCAGAGACCTAAGTTTTTGAAGACAGAAAAGGCGTGACTGACATTTTTTGTGTATTATTTGCGTGTTTGTATCAAAGGTGAGTTTGCTGTCAAGAATCGTTCCAAGATACTTATACTCATTCACACGCTCAACTTTCACACCATTGATAAAAAGGTCAGGGATCACACCGGGCTCTCTCCGGAAATCCACGATCATCTCCCTGGTCTTTCTAACATTTAGATCTAAAAAGTTGTCTGTACACCAGGTAGTGAACTTAACTACTTCTTGGTTGAATGTTGTGTCTGAGTTGGAGAGGTCTTGGATTGCTGTGTCATCTGAATATTTTATAACAGGAGTGAGATCAGTGCCAGAGCAGTCATTGGTGTAGAGAGTAAAGAGGACAGGAGAGAGGACTGTACCCTGAGGAGCGCCCGTTGAGGTGGAACGAGAGTCAGAGAGTGTATGATGAAAAGAGACAGTTTGAGAACGATTAATAAGAAAATCTATTATCCACAGAATGAGCTTAGGACAAACATTGAGTTTGAGGAGTTTGAGTGCCATGAGATGAGGTTGAATAGTATTGAATGCTGAAGAGAAGTCTACAAATAGAATGCGTACGAAAGAGCCTGGCTTTTCTACATGAGTGTATGCGTTGTGTAAAAGAGTGAGTGTTGCGTCATCAGTGGATCTGTTTTGTTTGTATGCAAACTGAAAAGGGTCAAGAGAGCGCTGTGTCTGGGTTTGTACCTGGCGTAAGACTATCCGTTCAAAGCATTTCATTACTATGGAGGTCAAGGCTACAGGTCTAAAGTCATTGAGCAGTTTTGGACCTTTGGATTTTGGAACAGGAGAAATGATCGAGTTTTTCCAGAGAGAAGTCACAGTGCAGACTCTAAGCGACCATGAAAACAGCATGCTAAAAACATATGACAACTGACTAGCGCACGTGCGTAACAACCCTCCACTGATATAGTCTGGTCCAACAGCTTTGTGAATGTTCTGTTTTCTAAAAATAGCCTCAACAACAGAGCCGTCGATCCCACCGTCATCACTTTCCTTTCCCTGCCCCCTTTCCCTCAAAT
>JAPXFY010000037.1:230000-242500 GCA_030674185.1 Monoplex corrugatus | reverse complement strand
GTGTGTGGTTGTGTACGTGTGTGTGTGTGCGTGTGTGTGTGCGCGCGGTTGTGTAGTCGTTACGTGTGTGTGTGTGTGTGTGTGTGTGTGTGTGTGTGTGTGTGTGAGTGTGTGTGTGTGTGTGTGTGTATGGTTGTGTATGTTTGTCATTTTGTATGTGTGTGTGAGTGGTTGTGTATGTGTCTATGTATATGTGTGTGGGTCAGTGTGTGGTTGTGTATGTGTGTATGTGTGTAGTTGTGTATGTATGTGGTGTCTGTGTGTGTGTATGTGTCTAGCTGTGTATGTCTGTTGTTGTGTATGTGTGTAGTTGTATTGTGTAGTTGTGTATGTGTGTGTGTGTGAGTGTGTATGTGTGTGTGTGTAGATAGATATATAGATAGATAGATAGATAGATAGATAGATAGATAGATAGGAAAACAGACAGACAGGCAGATAGATAGACAGACATGCAGACAGGCAGATAGATAGATAGATATAATAAACCTTGTTGACTGTCATTGTATCGTATGATCTGGCAGGGTCAGAAAATCTCTGGGGGTTCTACATTTTTGTGACAACCATCTGGGCAGACCCACCTGACAATCCCCAGAACTCGAGTGATCTGTGTCTCTACCATGCTGAGCATATTCCAATATTGACTACAGCACGTCTTGAGTGTGCACAGATAAAGAGAGGTCGCTACTTCACACTGGTGAAATACGGTAATATACGTCATCTGGCTTTCTGTGAAATCCAAGTGCTGGGAATCCCTGTACTCGGTAAATAGATTCTATTTCATTTAATGTCTATCCACATAATGTGATATTAGACGAATTGGTAAATAGACTGCATTCACTGATGACATGAAATCTGTTGGTTTTTGTTCTGTGTCTGTGTTATGTCCGTGCGCTTTCAATCGATGTTAAGCTTGCGCTTGCTCGTGCCTATGTGCGCGTGCGCAGTTTGAGCGTGTGCATGACTGTGTGACTGTGAGGCCAAATGAGTCTCATTTTATTGTCATAAAAACATCAGACAAATTGATGGAAACCTCAGAAAGATAAAACATGAAAAAAACAACAACAGACTTGTTCATTCGCTGTTGGTATACATATCTGGTTAATCCAAGCAGAGTAGAGCCTGATGAGTAATTTAATTGTTTTTTATGAAATTTAAACAATGGTAAGTCTTTACGACATCATTTAGTGTGTGTGTGTGTGTGTGTGTGTGTATGTGTGTGTGCGTGCGTGCGTGCGTGTGTGTGTGTGTGTGTGCGTGTGTGTGTGTGTGTGTGTGTGTGCGTGCGTGTGTGTGTGTGTGTGTGTGTGTGTGCGTGCGTGCGTGTGTGTGTGTGCGTGCGTGCGTGTGAGTTCCTTTTTTTTTCATTTTCTTTACTGTGCTTATTGGGGTATTAGTACAGTGCAGGCCTATTGTCTTTATTTCTTTGTTTTTTGTTTTGTTTGTTTTGTTTTTGTGTTTGGTTGTTGACGTTTTTCTTCAAGACAGAAATACATAGATACATTTAACTACAATAAATCTACATTGTTTCAATGGCAGATTAATGCAAGGGCAAATACAGAAAGCATATGCTAAGTAGGACCTAAGGACCTTGCCAGTGCACAGGGCTTAAACCATGATCAGTTTGGGATCTTATCCGTCACATGACAATTGTGGTGTCAGTGTATAAGTATTCTATTCTGATCGTGGAGGCGTTACCTTGAGAAGCTGAAAGTGAAACTGAAATTGCTTTTTTATTTCTGACATTATTCAGATAGTCAGGCTGTCTGTATGGTGTCTCAACACACATTTGTTTGTGTTTTGTGAACTTTTTTTCAGTTAAAGTGAAACTGATTATCTTTATTTATTTCTGACATTTATCAGATAGTCAGGCTGTCTGTATGGTGTCTCAACACACATCTGTTTGTGTTTTGTGAACTTTTTTTCAGTGAAAGTGAAACTGATTATCTTTATTTATTTCTGACATTTATCAGATAGTCATGCTGTCTGTATGGTGTCTCAATACACATTTGTTTGTGCTTTATGAACTTTTTTTCAGTTAAAGTGAAACTGAAATTTCTTATTTCTGACATTTATCAGATAGTCATGCTGTCTCTATGGTGTCTCAACACGCATTTGTTTGTGTTTTATGAACTTATTTTTTCAGCATCAACACTGTCCAACGTCGCTCTAAAAAAGCCAGTAGCCATGAGTAGCTATGACACGATTAACCAGAAAATTGTCCCAGAAAATGCAGTGGATGGTATCAGAGGGTATTACATACAACAGTGTGCTCGTGCTTCTCCCAGCGACCCAAATCCTTACCGTTGGTTGAGGGTGGACCTGTTGGGGTTGTTTGAAATCTACAGCGTCATCATCACCAACAGAGGAGACTGTTGTGGTCAGTATGTATCATACATTTACACTCAGAAACAAGCACTTATACACAACAAACAGTTTTTGAAAGTTCCATGAATGAGAAGCAGATATTCATTACTGAAATGGTACTAGAAGAAATGTCTATACGCGCATACTTCAAATATCTCAGGATGAATACCAAAAATTGAGAAAAAACAGTTTGTACGAGGTAATAACATTTTGATGAATTTGATTGTGGTTTGTGGTTTTGCTACTGATCATTTTGTGGGAGAAAACAAGATTTTCAGCCCTGTTTAAAAAAGGTCTAGCTAATATTTGTCAGACGAGGTAAGAAAAACTTAATATTCAAACGCAACGTTCCTGTTCAATAAACAGAAAATCAAGGATGTAATTATCATCATCATCATCATGTGCCCTGCTGCATGGCGTTGGCGACCATGGCTCTCCACACGAATCTATCCCAGTCGCAGTAAGTACATCTCCTACCCTCTCCACCTTCAGCCACCCTGCAAGTCCATCTAATATTTTCTCCATGGGTCTACCTTGTGTTCTCTTTCCCTCCAGCTTTCCTATTGTGACCAGGTGCTCTAATTCCCTTTTTCTAATAATATGTCCAATAAATGTTGCTTGTCTTTTCCTAATCTTCTTTATTAATGATCTTCTTGTGTCTGCCTCCTTCAAGACTGTCTGCTTAGTTTTCTTTGTTGCCCATGGAACTCTCAACATTCTTCTAAAAAACCACATTTCAGTTGACTTCATTTTGTTCAGACTTTGCGTGTCTGCAGGCCCGCCAGCATGTAGACATGCTCTAGTGCCCACGAACCAGCCCCCGAGCTATGGGTAAATAGCACCGCTACCTTGTGGTTATCTCGCGAGAGAATAAGGCCAAGGGAGTAAACCCTGACAGAAAATCACCCCCACTGCCTTATGGGTTGTCCTGGGAACGACAAAGGTTAGCAGAGAGTCCGCACGAAAACTGATGGAAGGCAACGGGAAACCAGCATCGTACATTCCCAAGAATAGGCATGGCCAAGCAAAAAATGGTCCAGTTGAACAACATATGGAAAGACAGAGGCATACGAACGAAACTGAAAATAAGAATTTTATGCTTCTTAATTTGGCCTGTTGTCATGTGCGGATGTGAAGGTGGACTTTGAAGAAAGATGACGAAAATAAAATAAACACAGCAGAAATGTGGTTCTAAAGGCGTCTTCTCAAATTAAATTGAACAGAAAAAAGAACCAATAAAAGCACACTAAAAGAATTAGCTGTCCAACGTAAAATGCTCCCAGATATCAACAAAAGAAAATTTAAGTATGAACAGAAACACAAGAACCGACTTGATGACATCAGTCCTGCAGGAGGAGAGTCGAGGCAAAGAAAAAACAAGAAATACCAGCAAAATCCTTCATGGGCAACATCTCTGACGCATGCAAACTGGGCTCCATGACATCATACACAGGAGCAGAGAGTGTGTTGCCTGGCAACCCTTCGTGACAAAGAATGGAGCTCCCAACGTCGTCCACAGCGATGGAGATGAATAATGGATGATGACATTCCCAAGTTCACCATGGCCAGCCAAAACACGAAAAAAGGATGTAATGATTTATATAAAAAACAAGCTTCCCAAAATCTAACCCCAACAAAATACTGCTGCATGTCCATCACTCAGCTGTAAGAACTATCTACGTAAAGCCAGTGCTGAAACATGCCAGACTATCTTGCCACAACATTATGCTCATGAAGTTCATTGACAAGATCACTGGAACACTTAACACCATGTACATTCCACTACCTCTGTCATCATCATCATCATGTGCCCTGCCACATGGCATTGGCAATCATGGCCCTCCATATGCATCTATCCTTTGTCGCCGCAAGCACATCTTCCACCCTCTTTGTCCTCAGCCACCCTGCAAGTCCGTCCAATAATTTCTCCCTGGGTCTACATTAAGGTAACCATCAGCATCAGGTTTTGGTACTGAATGTAACCATCCACATCTGAAGGTAACCATCAGCTTCTGAAGGTAACCATCAACATCTGAAGGTTACCATCCTGAAGGTAGCCCTCAGCATCGGGTTTCGTACTTCCTTAGTGTTCTATACTCACATATGTCAGCCGTACAGATGTGCTCAATTTATGGACGTTGTAGGAAGTAGTAGGAAACTCTGGGGAGAGCCAGTCAACAGAGGAGGAACCCCCGTCAAGCAAGTGTTTCGGCCCTTAACTCCTGACACTTTAAGGTGGCCAGGCCACATCCTGGTCATGTCTCCTGGATGCCCCTCTGCTGTCGTTTTTTGTTTGTTTGTTTTCTTTTATTTTTTTTTAGAAATTTGTCCTCGACCTGGAATCGAACCTGCGCATCCTAGATGGTCAGATTTCTCAAGGCAAAGTCACCCTTGTGACGGATGTCTTAACCACTTGGCTATCGGCCACCAGCAACATATAAGGAAATTTTAAGCCTTATGAAGTATGCTTTTGTTTCTCTTGGTCCAGATCCAGCTAGAGCTTTTTTCCTCTGCTTCTGCCATTGCCCTTAGAGTTCTGGTCCACTCTCTCCCTGAAATCGGTAGCTGCTTCATATCATAGGCTGATGTACCTATCACCCCCCCCCCCCTTGCTCCAACCTTTATGGCAAGGATTTTGGCTCGAAAGCCAGATGTCTTCAAGTTGCTGGCTAGACTGGCATAGTTTCAGTCTTGTATGGTACAGTGAGCTCGATGAGAATCACTTGTTTGGATGAATGGGAGTGGAGAACGATGTACGGTCCGATGCCACTCTTGTTGATGATTTCTGGGTGTTCTTTCTATTGTGGGAGATCTGCTGTGCACTCCCAGTCGTCCGCTTCATCCAGTAGACCGCTTCCATGCTCTGGGTGTCACATCTCTCCTCAGCGAGAGTCTCTGACTGTAGAATGTATTCTATGGGTTAAGATATTCTTAAACAATCAGACAGATTTTACACGCCCTGTTTCATTGTTTGTTTGATGCACCCTTTTCTTTTCTTTTTTCTTCTTTCTTTTAGGATCATCTACTCAGGGAGGTTACCTTTGTGCTCACTTTTTTTTTCGTTCCATTTTCTACCCCCACCTCAGTGGCCACAGAAGCTGGCACAATTTTTACAGTGCAATGATGCTGATGTTGATGAGGATAATAATCATGATGCTCTGGAGTCCCATCTAGAATTGAGGTTGCGTGACAGGGCTGTACTCTACGCTTACTATCATAATATATCCTGGCGTCAGTTAGGCCCGAGAGATACGGGCACTCGCAGTGCTGGTCATAAGATTTGAGCAACACCCTCAATGAAGTATCCGTGAAGTGGATGAGACCCGACTGTATGGTCCCAGTCTTCTCAATGAACCCATAGCACGCCCAACTCTGGGTAGGAGCTGGTTAGAGCCGAAAAATCCCACAATGACTTTTCAAGGGACTGATGGGGACCACAACCTTCCAGTCAGTAGTCCGTTGCGTTAACCACTACACCACGGCCACTGGTAATGCACCCTTTTCTTTGTGGGAATGGAAATGATTATTTTGTTGTTCTTGTGAAAGGGGATTTTGTAATTTCGTTTTTATAGATATTAGTTAGAGGCAACTGAAATGTGGTTTCTAAGAAGAATGTTGAGAGTTCCATGGACAGCAAAAATAACAAACGAGACAGTACTGAAGGAGGAAGAGACAAGAAGTTCATTAATAAAGAAGATTAGAAAAATACAAGCAACATTTATAGAACATTTTATGAGAAAAAAGAAATTAGAGCACCTGATTACAACAAGAAAGCTGGAGGGAAAGAGAACACCAGGTAGACCCAGGGAAAAAATATTGGACGGACTTGCAGGATGGCTGAGGACAAAGGGTACTTGCACTTGCAGCAACAAAAGATAGATTCGTATGGAGGGCCATGATCGCCAACGCCAAACGACAGGGCACATGATGATGTTGATGATGGCCATTTTCTTTGTAGGAGTGGAAATTATTATGTGTGTGCGTGCGTGCGCGCGCGCCGAGCACGACAGAGATGATGAAGACGACAGAAAGTATATTCATAAAGCTTCAGATTACAGTATCAACGTAAATTATTTTCCTCATTTTGACAACAGTTGTGTTCCAGAAACGTATACATGGATATTAATAATTTACTTTATCTTTCCTTTGCAGGTCATCATCTTGAAAATTTTTACATTTTTGTGACTGTGACCTCGGCGCAGCTACCCGAGGCCCCCACGAATTCACGTGATCTGTGCCTGCATATCAAAGACAGTTATAAACCAGGAACCACTATAGGGCTTCCTTGCTTACAACCACTCAGAGGACGGTATGTCACAATTGTGATGTACACCATGGACGTTCTCATCAATTTATGTGAAATGCAAGTGCTTGGGATTCCTTTGCTTGGTGGGTGGAATGACCTGAGAGGTGTAATGCTACCTTTTGTGTGTGTGTGTGTGTGTGTGTGTGTGTGTGTGTGTGTGTGTGTGTGTGTGTGTGTGTGTGCGTGCATGTGTGTGTGTGTTTTGTTTGTATTGTGTGTGTGTGCGTGTGTATTTGTGTGTGTAAGTGTGTGTATGTGTGTGTGTTTTGTGTGTGCGTGCATGTGTGTGTATGTGTGTGTATGTGTGTTTGTGTGTGTGTGCGCGTGTGTGTGCGTGTGTGTGTACATGTATGTATCTCAATATTCCATTCATGTAGCTGGTCCTATCCAAGTCTTATACCTCCTCAAAGTTGATGGTTTTTATACGAACGAGCGATAAGTGTGTGTATGTGTTTGTGTGTGTGTATATGTGTGTGTATAAGTGTGTGTAGTTTGTGTAGTAGTGTGTGTGTTATATGTGTATGTGTATGTGAGTGTGTGTGTAGTGTGTTGTGTATGTGTATGTGTGTGTATGTGTGTGTATGTGTGTGTGTAAGTGTGTGTGTGTGTGTTTGTGTGTTTGTTGTGGTATGTGTGTGTATGTGTATGTGTGTGTAAGTGTGTGTGTATGTGTGTGTATGTGTGTGTAAATGTGTGTGTATGTGTGTATTTGTGTGTATGTGTGTGTGTGCGTAAGTGTGTGTGTGTGTATGTGTGTGTATGGGTGTGTATGTGTGTGCGTAAATGTGAGTGTGTGTTTGTGTGTGAGTGCATGCGTGTGTATGTGTGTGTATGTGTGTTTGTATGTATGTGTGTGTGTGGTGTGTGTGTGTGTGTGTGTGTGTGTGTGTGTGTGTGTGTGTGTGTGTGTGTGTGTGTGTGTGTGTGTGTGTGTGTGTGTGTGTATGTATCTCAATATTCCATTCATGTAACTGGTCCTATCCAAGTCTTACTCCTCTTTAAATTTAATGGTTTTTATACGAACGAGCGATAATTCAGATTGCACAATTTTTTTTGCACTAGAAAGAAATGTTTTCAAATCTTCCGCAGGCGTGCATGTTGTCTTCATACGTTGGTGTCGTGTTCTAAACTCTAAAGTTAGGGCGTCGCTGAACACAAAGCAATGTGAGTTGAAACAAAGTTTTCCTTCCCTGTTCAGAGAGCTGGAACCGTCCCCAGACTATCTACCCACCAGCAGTTGTGCACATGGATGGCTTGGGTCTGTCCACAGCAGAAGAACTCAAGAAAGGACAAGAGGATTGTCCAGAGACACACTTCCAGTGTGTACAAGGTTTCTGTATCCCCACCTACCTCTTGAACAACGGGATTATCGACTGTCCTTTTGGAGAGGATGAAAACATCGCTGATCTCAGTTGCCCTGGTTTCTTTCGCTGTTGGATTACCGGTAACTGTCTTCACCCTGACTACTTCTGTGATGGGGTCAACCACTGCCCTTTTAATGAAGATGAAAGTTACTGTGGACAGGAACACTGTCCAGATCAGTGTGTATGTGAAGGTCAAGCATTCCGTTGCTCATCAGGGTTTGACTACCAGGCATATTTCCAGCTACGTTATCTCGATCTGTCTGGATCAACCAACCCCGATTTGCAGGGCAGTGAATTCCTCACATACCTTCAGTACCTGAACTTGTCATCCTGTGATATGATGGAAGTGGAGCTCAGCTCTTTAAACCAGCTCCGTATTCTGGATGTCAGTCATAACTCTATCCACAGTTTTGACTTTCTGAAACTGAGCCATCTGTCCGAGTTGTTACACCTCAATCTGTCCTTTAACCCCTTGTCCAAACTGATGGATCCTGATTTTTCCAACTTTGTGCACAGAACTGCTTTTGTGACTTTAGAGAGTCTGGTGATGATGGACATGGGACTAGACACGATCATGACTAATGGACTAACAGGGTCAACACAAATATCTGTTTTAGATATTCGTCACAACCCAGTGGACACAGTGCAGACTAAAGTGTTTGGCGCTTCTGTACGGGTGTTGTACACTGACAATCTCAAGTTATGCTGCCATCATTTCCACATGACACAGCTGGCTGAATGCCATGCCCCTGTGGATGAACTGTCGTCATGTAGTGACCTTCTCAAATCTGATTTCCTGCGTGTGTTGCTCTGGATCTTGTCTACCATGGCTCTGGTAGGCAATGTAGGGGTGTGGGTCTACAGGACCTTCATAGAACAGCAGGGCACCTCTCTAGCATACAAGGTCATGGTCATCAACCTCAGTGCTTCTGATTTCCTTATGGGAGTTTACATGGCCATCATTGGAGTGGCAGACATGACTTTCCGGGGTGTCTATGTCTTGAAGGAAGAACAATGGAGACACACTGAGGTGTGTAAAATTGCAGGCTTTTTGGCCATAGTGTCCAGTGAAATGTCAGCTTTCGTCATCTGTCTCATCACCATAGACCGCTTTCTCCTGTTACGATTTCCTTTCAATGTACATCTCCGTTTTTCAAAATTGTCAGCATCTTTGACCTGTTGCATTACTTGGGCGGCTGCTGTTGTGCTGGCCACCTTGCCTCTCTTTGTGTCTCACTGGCAGTTCTACAGTCAGAACAGCATCTGTGTACCTCTGCCTATCACACGACGTCAGTTTCCAGGTCAGCAGTATGCCTTTGGTGTCTTTATCATTCTCAACTTTGTCATTTCCACTGTCATTGGAGTTGGCCAGGTGATGATCTATCATACCATTCGCCAGTCATCTAAAGGTCTGCAAAAAGACAGCCGCAGTCAAGACATCGCTATTGCACGACGTCTGTTTCTGATTGTAATAACTGATTTTTGTTGCTGGTTTCCTATTGGCCTGATGGGACTACTGGCTGCCCAAGGCACACACATCTCCGACCTTGTCAACGTGTGGGCTGGTGTCTTTGTCCTGCCTCTTAACTCGGCACTCAACCCCTTTCTGTACACGCTGAACACTTTGTTGCAAAGACGAGCCAGACACGAGGAACGAAGAAGGATCGAAAAAGTGATGACCAATCTAAATCAGCAGATGCGTACGTGGCCCAGTGAGAAGATGGTGGAACATGTACGTAAGTGTTTAAATGTGGGTTTACTGGCAAAAGAGGATGTCCTTCAGCTAGCTGCTCTTTGCCCAGACTCTGGTTTGCTTGGAAAGAAAAAATGATAAAGATGATTTACATGTACAGATGACCTGAGCCTACACAAGATATGATAAAGATGATGTACATGTAGGCTACAGATGACATGAGCCTACACAAGACATGATAAAGATGATGTACATGTACAGATGATCGGAGCCTACACAAGACATGATAAAGATGATGTACACATACAGATGACCTGAGCTTACACAAGACATGATAAAGATGATGTACATGTACAGATGACCTGAGCCTACACAAGACATGATAAAGATGATGTAAATGTACAGATGATCGGAGCCTACACAAGACATGATAAAGATGATGTACATGTACAAATGACCTGAGCCTACACAAGACATGATAAAGATGATGTAAATGTGCAGATCATCGGAGCCTACACAGGACATGATAAAGATGATGTACATGTAGAGATGACCTGAGCCTACACAAGACATGATAAAGATGATGTACATGTACACATGACCTGAGCCTACACAAGACATGATAAAGATGATGTACATGTACAGATGACCTGAGCCTATACAAGACATGATAAAGATGGTGTACATGTATAGATGACCTCAGCCTACACAAGACATGATAAAGATAATGTACATGTACAGATGACCTGAGCCTACACAAGACATGATAAAGATGATGTACACGTACAGATGACCTGAGCCTACACAAGACATGATAAAGATGATGTACATGTACAGATGACCTGAGCCTACACAAGACATGATAAAGATGATGTACATGTACAGATGACCTGAGCCTACACAAGACATGATAAAGATGATGTACATGTACAGATGACCTGAGCCTACACAAGACATGATAAAGATGTACATGTACAGATGACCTGAGCCTACACAAGACATGATAAAGATGTACATGTACAGATGACCTGAGCCTACACAAGACATGATAAAGATGTACATGTACAGATGACCTGAGCCTACACAAGACATGATAAAGATGTACATGTACAGATGACCTGAGCCTACACAAGACATGATAAAGATGATGTACATGTACAGATGACCTGAGCCTACACAAGACATGATAAAGATGATGTACATGTACAGATGACCTGAGCCTACACAAGACATGATAAAGATGATGTACATGTACAGATAACCTGAGCATACACAAAACATGATAAGATCCTGTACATGTACGGATGACCTGAGCCTACACAAGACATGATAAAGATGATGTACATGTACAGATGACCTGAGCCTACACAAGACATGAAAAAGATGATGTACATGTACAGATGACCTGAGCATACACAAGACATGATAAGATCCTGTACATGTACAGATGACCTGAGCCTACACAAGACATGATAAAGATGATGTACATGTACAGATGACCTGAGCCTACACAAAACATGATAAAGATGATGTACATGTACAGATGACCTGAGCCTACACAAGACATGATAAAGATGATGTACATGTACAGATGACCTGAGCCTACACAAAACATGATAAAGATGATGTACATGTACAGATGACCTGAGCCTACACAAAACATGATAAAGATGATGTACATGCACAGATGACCTGAGCCTACACAAGACATGATAAAGATGATGTATATGTACAGATGACCTGAGCCTACACAAGACATGATAAAGATGGTGTACATGTACATATGACTTGAGCCTACACAAGACATGATAAAGATGATGTACATGTATAGATGATCTGAGCCTACACAAGACATGATAAAGATGATGTACATGTACAGACGATCTGAGCCTACACAAGACATGATAAAGATGATGTACATGTACAGATGATCTGAGCCTACACAAAACATGATAAAGATGATGTACATGTACAGATGATCTGAGCCTACACAAGCCATGATAAAGATGATGTACATGTAAAGATGACCTGAGCCTACACAAGACATGATAAAGATGATGTACATGTACAGATGGTCTGAGCCTACACAAGACATGATAAAGATGATGTACATGTACAGATGATCTGAGCCTACACAAGACATGATAAAGATGATGTACATGGACAGATGACCTGAGCCTACACAAGCCATGATAAAGATGATGTACATGTACAGACGAACTGAGCCTACACAAGACATGATAAAGATGGTGTACATGTACAGATGACCTGAGCCTACACAAGACATGATAAGATCCTGTACATGTACAGATGACCTGAGCCTACACAAGACATGATAAAGATGGTGTACATGTACAGATGACCTGAGCCTACACAAGACATGGTAAGATCCTGTACATGTACAGATGACCTGAGCCTACACAAGACATGATAAAGATGATGTACATGTACAGATGACCTGAGCCTACACAAGACATGATAAGATCCTGTACATGTACAGATGACCTGAGCCTACACAAGACATGGTAAGATCCTGTACATGTACAGATGACCTGAGCCTACACAAAACATGATAAAGATGATGTACATGTACAGATGACCTGAGCCTACACAAGACATGATAAGATCCTGTACATGTACAGATGACCTGAGCCTACACAAGACATGATAAAGATGGTGTACATGTACAGATGACCTGAGCCTACACAAGACATGATAAAGATGATGTACATGTACAGATGACCTGAGCCTACAGAAGACATGATAAAGATCA
>JAPXFY010000037.1:210000-222500 GCA_030674185.1 Monoplex corrugatus | reverse complement strand
TTCACAATAGTATGTAGTTCTATCTTGTCCATTACGTAACAATTTTGCCATGATGTGTAGTTCTATCTTGTCCATCACATAACACTTTCACCCTGGTGTGTAGTTCTATCTATCTATTGTTGTACATTACAAAACAATTTCACCATGGTGTGTAGTTCTATCTTGTCCATCACATAACACTTTCACCCTGGTGTGTAGTTCTATCTATCTATTGTTGTACATTACAAAACAATTTCATCATGGTGTGTAGTTCTATCTTGTCCATCACATAACACTTTCACCCTGGTGTGTAGTTCTATCTATCTATTGTTGTACATTACATAACAATTCCACCCTGGTGTGTAGTTCTATCTTGTCCATCACATAACACTTTCACCCTGGTGTGTAGTTCTATCTATCTATTGTTGTACATTACATAACAGTTTCACCCTGGCATGTAGTTCTATCTTGTCCATCGCATAACACTTTCACCCTGGTGTGTAGTTCTATCTTGTACATTACATAACAATTTCACCCTGGTGTGTAGTTCTATTTATCTATTGTTGTACATTACATAACAATTTCACCCTGGTGTGTAGTTCTATCTTATACATTACATAACAATTTTCACCCTGGCATGAAGTTCTATCTTGTCTATCACATAACACTTTCACCCTGGTGTGTAGTTCTATCTTGTACATTACATAACAATTTCACCCTGGTGTGTAGTTCTATCTTGTACATTACATAACAATTTCACCCTGGTGTGTAGTTCTATCTATCTATTGTTGTACATTACATAACAATTTCACCCTGGTGTGTAGTTCTATCTTGTCCATCACATAACACTTTCACCCTGGTGTGTAGTTCTATCTTGTACATTACATAACAATTTCACCCTGGTGTGTAGTTCTATCTATCTATTGTTGTACATTACATAACAATTTCACCCTGGTGTGTAGTTCTATCTTGTCCTTCATCATAACACTTTCACCCTGGTGTGTTTTCTATCTTGTCCATGTCACTAACACTTTCACCCTGGTGTGTAGTTCTATCTATCTATTGTTGTACATTACATAACAATTTCACCCTGGCATGTAGTTCTATCTGTTACATTACTAAACAATTTCACCCTGGTGTGTAGTTCTATCTATCTATTGTTGTCCATTACAAAACAATTTCACCCTGGTGTGTGGTTCTATCTATTGTTGTCCATTACAAAACAATTTCACCCTGGTGGTGGTTCTATCTATTGTTGTCCATTACAAAACAATTTCACCCTGGTGTGTGGTTCTATCTATCTATTGTTGTCCATTACAAAACAATTTCACCCTGGTGTGTGGTTCTATCTATTGTTGTCCATTACAAAACAATTTCACCCTGGTGTGTGGTTCTATCTATTGTTGTCCATTACAAACAATTTCACCCTGGTGTGTAGTTCTATCTATTGTTGTCCATTTACAAACAATTTCACCCTGGTGTGAGTTCTATCTATTGTTGTCCATTACTAAACAATTTCAACCTGGTGTGTGGTTCTATCTATTGTTGTACATTACAAACAATTTCACCCTGGTGTGTAGTTTCTATCTATTGTTGTACCATTACATAACAATTTCACCCTGGTGTGTAGTTCTATCTTTGTTTCCATTACATAACAATTTCACCCTGGTGTGTGTTCTATCTTTGTTGTCATTACATAAACAATTTCACCATGGTGTGTAGTTTTCTATCTATTGTTGTCATTACAAAACAATTTCACCCTGGCTTGTAGTTCTATCTATCATTGTTGTACAATTACATAACAATTTCACCCTGGTGTGTAGTTCTATCTTGTCCATCACATAACACTTTCACCCTGGTGTGTAGTTCTTATCTATTGTTACATTACATAACAATTTCACCCTGGTGTTAGTTCTATCTTGTCATTACATAACAATTTCACCCTGGTGTGTGTTCTATCTTGTCCATACATAACATTTCACCTGGTGTGTGTTCTATTATTTGTCCATTACATAACAATTTCACCCTGGTGTGTAGTTCATATCTATTGTTGTCATTACATAACATTTCACCCTTGTGTAGTTCTATCTTGTCCATTACATAACATTTCACCCTGGTGTGTAGTTCTATCTATCTATTGTTGT
This sequence comes from Monoplex corrugatus, assembly GCA_030674185.1. Classification (NCBI taxonomy): domain Eukaryota; kingdom Metazoa; phylum Mollusca; class Gastropoda; order Littorinimorpha; family Ranellidae; genus Monoplex; species Monoplex corrugatus. Next base: position 220,377 of record JAPXFY010000037.1, on the reverse strand, counting down.
CATTACAAAACAATTTCACCCTGGTGTGTGGTTCTATCTATTGTTGTACATTACTAAACAATTTCACCCTGGTGTGTAGTTCTATCTATCTTTGTTGTCCATTACAAAACAATTTCACCCTGGTGTGGTTCTATCTATTGTTGTCCATTACAAAACATTTCACCTGGTGTGTGGTTCTATCTATTGTTGTCCATTACAAAACAATTTCACCCTGGTGTGTGGTTCTATCTATTGTTGTCCATTACAAAACAATTTCACCTGGTTTATGGTTCTATCTATTGTAGTCCATTACATACAATTCCCTGGTGTGTGGTTCTATCTGTCTTTATCTTTACATTGTTGTTCTCTATTTCATATAAACAATTTCACCCTGGTTTGATGACTTCTTTTCTATTTTGTTACATTACAAACAATTTCACCTGGTGTGTAGTTCTATCATTTGTTTCATTACATAACAATTTCACCCTGGTGTGTAGTTTCTATTTGTCCATTACAAACAATTTCACCTGGTGTGTAGTTCTATCTTTTGTCATTACATAACAATTTCACCTGGTGTGTGTTCTATCTATCTATGTTGTCCATCACAAAATAATTTCACCCTGGTGTGTGGTTCTATCTATTGTTGTCCATCACAAAACAATTTCACCCTGGCATTTAGTTCTATCTTGTACATTACATAACAATTTCACCCTGGTGTGTAGTTCTATCTTATACATTACATAACAATTTCACCCTGGTGTGTAGTTCTATCTTATACATTACATAACAATTTCACCCTGGCATGAAGTTCTATCTTGTCCATCTCATAACACTTTCACCCTGGTGTGTAGTTCTATCTATCTATTGTTGTACATTACAAAACAATTTCACCCTAGTGTGTAGTTCTATCTTGTCCATCACATAACACTTTCACCCTGGTGTGTAGTTCTATCTATCTATTGTTGTACATTACATAACAATTCCACCCTGGCATGTAGTTCTATCTTGTACATTACCTAACAATTTCACCTTGGTGTGTAGCTCTATCTTGTACATTACATAACAATTTCACCCTGGTGTGTAGTTTTATCTATCTATTGTTGTACATTACATAACAATTTCACCCTGGTGTGTAGTTCTATCTTGTCCATCACATAACACTTTCACCCTGGTGTGTTAGTTCTATCTTGTCCATCTCATAACACTTTCACCTTGGTGTGTAATTCTATCTATCTATTGTTGTACATTACATAACAATTTCACCCTGGCATGTAGTTCTATCCTGTACATTACTAAACAATTTCACCCTGGTGTGTAGTTCTATCTATCTATTGTTGTCCATTACAAAACAATTTCACCCTGGTTTGTGGTTCTATCTATTGTTGTACATTACAAAACAATTTCACCCTGGTGTGTGGTTCTATCTATTGTTGTCCATTACAAAACAATTTCACCCTGGTTTATGGTTCTATCTATTGTTTTCCATTACTAAACAATTTCACCCTGGTGTGTGGTTTTATCTATCTATTGTTGTCCATTACAAAACAATTTCACCCTGGTGTGTGGTTCTATCTATTGTTGTCCATTACTAAACAATTTCACACTGGTGTGTAGTTCTATCTATTGTTGTCCATCACATAACAATTTCACCCTGGTGTGTAGTTCTATCTATTGTTGTCCATTACATAACAATTTCACCCTGGTGTGTAGTTCTATCTTATACATTACATAACAATTTCACCCTGACATGAAGTTCTATCTTGTCCATTACATACCACTTTCACCCTGGTGTGTAGTTCTATCTTGTACATTACATAACAATTTCACCCTGGTGTGTGGTTCTATCTTTTGTTGTCCATCACAAAATAATTTCACCCTGGCATTTAGTTCTATCTTGTACATTACATAACAATTTCACCCTGGTGTGTAGTTCTATCTTATACATTACATAACAATTTCACCCTGGCATGAAGTTCTATCTTGTCCATCTCATAACACTTTCACCCTGGTGTGTAGTTCTATCTATCTATTGTTGTACATTACAAAACAATTTCACCCTGGTGTGTAGTTCTATCTTGTCCATCACATAACACTTTCACCCTGGTGTGTAGTTCTATCTATCTATTGTTGTACATTACATAACAATTTCACCCTGGCATGTAGTTCTATCCTGTACATTACTAAACAATTTCACCCTGGTGTGTAGTTCTATCTATCTGTTGTTGTCCATTACAAAACAATTTCACCCTGGTGTGTGGTTATATCTATTGTTGTCCATTACAAAACAATTTCTCCCTGGTGTGTGGTTCTATCTATTGTTGTCCATTACAAAACAATTTCACCCTGGCATTTAGTTCTATCTTGTACATTACATAACAATTTCACCCTGGTGTGTAGTTCTATCTTATACATTACATAACAATTTCACCCTGACATGAAGTTCTATCTTGTCCATTACATACCACTTTCACCCTGGTGTGTAGTTCTATCTTGTACATTACATAACAATTTCACCCTGGTGTGTGGTTCTATCTTTTGTTGTCCATCACAAAATAATTTCACCCTGGCATTTAGTTCTATCTTGTACATTACATAACAATTTCACCCTGGTGTGTAGTTCTATCTTATACATTACATAACAATTTCACCCTGGCATGAAGTTCTATCTTGTCCATCTCATAACACTTTCACCCTGGTGTGTAGTTCTATCTATCTATTGTTGTACATTACAAAACAATTTCACCCTAGTGTGTAGTTCTATCTTGTCCATCACATAACACTTTCACCCTGGTGTGTAGTTCTATCTTTCTATTGTTGTACATTACATAACAATTCCACCCTGGCATGTAGTTCTATCTTGTACATTACCTAACAATTTCACCTTGGTGTGTAGTTCTATCTTGTACATTACATAACAATTTCACCATGGTGTGTAGTTCTATCTTGTACATTACATAACAATTTCACCATGGTGTGTAGTTCTATCTTGTACATTACATAACAATTTCACCTTGGTGTGTAGTTCTATCTTGTACATTACCTAACAATTTCACCTTGGTGTGTAGTTCTATCTTGTACATTACATAACAATTTCACACCTGGTGTGTAGTTCTATCTTGTACATTACATAACAATTTCACCCTGGTGTGTAGTTCTATCTTGTCCATCACATAACACTTTCATCCTGGTGTGTAGTTCTATCTTGTCCATCTCATAACACTTTCACCCTGGTGTGTAGTTCTATCTATCTATTGTTGTACATTACATAAAAATTTCACCCTGGTGTGTAGTTCTATCTTGTCCATCACATAACACTTTCACCCTGGTGTGTAGTTCTATCTTGTCCATCTCATAACACTTTCACCCTGGTGTGTAGTTCTATCTATCTATTGTTGTACATTACATAACAATTTCACCCTGGTGTGTAGTTCTATCTTGTCCATCACATAACACTTTCATCCTGGTGTGTAGTTCTATCTTGTCCATCTCATAACACTTTCACCCTGGTGTGTAGTTCTATCTATTATTGTTGTACATTACATAAAAATTTCACCCTGGTGTGTAGTTCTATCTTGTCCATCACATAACACTTTCACCCTGGTGTGTAGTTCTATCTATCTATTGCTGTACATTACATAACAATTTCACCCTGGCATGTAGTTCTATCCTGTACATTACTAAACAATTTCACCCTGGTGTGTAGTTCTATCTATCTGTTGTTGTCCATTAACAAAACAATTTCACCCTGGTGTGTGGTTATATCTATTGTTGTCCATTACAAAACAGTTTCTCCCTGGTGTGTGGTTCTATCTATTGTTGTCCATTACAAAACAATTTCACCCTGGTTTATGGTTCTATCTATTGTTGTCCATTACTAAACAATTTCACCCTGGTGTGTGGTTCTATCTATCTATTGTTGTCCATTACAAAACAATTTCACCCTGGTGTGTGGTTCTATCTATTGTTGTCCATTACTAAACAATTTCACACTGGTGTGTAGTTCTATCTATTGTTGTACATTACAAAACAATTTCACCCTGGCATGTAGTTCTATCTATTGTTGTCCATTACTAAACAATTTCACACTGGTGTGTAGTTCTATCTATTGTTGTCCATTACAAAACAATTTCACCGTGGTGTGCAGTTCTATCTATTGTTGTCCATTACATAACAATTTCACCCTGGTGTGTAGTTCTATCTTGTCCATTACCTAACAATTTCACCATGGTGTGTGGTTCTATCTATTTTTGTCCATTACATAACAATTTCACCCTGGTGTGTAGTTCTATCTAGTCCATTACTAAACAATTTCACACTGGCATGTAGTTCTATCTTGTACATTACATAACAGTTTCACCCTGGCATGTAGTTCTATCTCTTACATTACCTAACAATTTCACCTTGGTGTGTAGCTCTGTCTTGTACATTATATAACAATTTCACCCTGGTGTGTGGTTCTATCTATTGTTGTACATTACTAAACAATTTCACACTGGCATGTAGTTCTATTTTGTACATTACCTAACAATTTCACCATGCTGTGTAGTTCTATCTATTGTTGTCCATTACTAAACAATTTCACACTGGCATGTAGTTCTATCTATTGTTGTCCATTACTAAACAATTTCACCACTGGCATGTAGCTCTATCTTGTACATTACCTAACAATTTCACCATGGTGTGTGGTTCTATATATTGTTGTCCATTACTAAACAATTTCACACTGGCATGTAGTTCTATCTGTACATTTCCTAACAATTTCACCATGGTGTGTGTTCTATCTATTGTTGTCCAGTACCAAACAATTTCACACTGGCATTGTAGTTCTATCTATTGTTGTCCATACTAAACAATTTCACACTGGCATGTAGTTCTATCTATGTTGTCCATTACTAAACAATTTCACCATGGTGTGTAGTTCTATCTATCTATTGTTGTCCATTACTAAACAATTTCACCTGGCATGTAGTTCTATCTTGTACATATAACAAATTTCACCATGGTGTGTAGTTATATCTTGTTCACATTACAAACAATTTCATCCTGGCATGTAGTTCTATCTGGCACATTACAAAACAATTTGACCATGGTGTGTAGTTCTATCTATTGTTGTCCATTACTAACAATTTCACCCTGGTGTGTAGTTCTATCTATTGTTGTACATTACAAAACAATTTCACCCTGGTGTGTGGTTCTATCTATCTATTGTTGTACATTACAAAACAATTTGACCATGGTGTGTAGTTCTATCTATTGTTGTCCATTACAAAACAATTTCACCCTGGCATGTAGTTCTATCTTGTCCATTACATAACAATTTCACCCTGGTGTGTGGTTCTATCTATTGTTGTACATTACTAACAATTTCACCATGGTGTGTAGTTCTATCTATTGTTGTCCACCACAAAACAATTTCACCCTGGCATGTAGTTCTATCTTGTACATTACATAACAATTTCACCCTGGTGTGTAGTTCTATCTTGTACATTACATAACAATTTCACCCTGGCATGTAGTTCTATCTTGTACATTACATAACAATTTCACCATGGTGTGTAGTTTTATCATGTCCATTACATAACAATTTCACCATGGTGTGTTTCTATCTTGTCCATTACATAACAATTTCACCATGGTGTGTAGTTTATCTTGTACATTACATAACAATTTCACCATGTGTGTAGTTCTATCTTGTACATTACATAACAATTTCTCCATGGTGTGTAGTTCTATCATGTCCATTACATAACAATTTCACCATGGTGTGTAGTTCTATCTTGTCCATTACATAACAATTTCTCCATGGTGTGTAGTTCTATCTTGTACATTACATAACAATTTCTCCATGGTGTGTAGTTCTATCTTGTACATTACATAACAATTTCTCCATGGTGTGTAGTTCTATCATGTCCATTACATAACAATTTCACCATGGTGTGTAGTTCTATCATGTCTTACATAACATTTCACCACCAATAGTATTTATTGCTATACGTAACAATTTCACCATGGGTGTAGTTCTATCTTGTCTATGCGTAACAATTTCACCATGGCATGGAGTTCTATCTTGCCATAGCTAACAATTTCACCATGGTGTGTAGTTCTATCTTGCCTATACGTAACAATTTCACCATGGTGTGTAGTTCTATCTTGTCTATAGCGTAACAATTTCACCATAGTGTGTAGTTCTATCTTGCCTATAGCGTAACAATTTCACCATGGTGTGTAGTTCTATGTAGTCCATGCGTAGAATTTCACCATGTGTGTAGTTCTATCTGATCCATGGCATAACAATTACACCATGGTGTGTTATTCTATCTGGTCTATATCGTAACAATTTCACCATAGTGTGTAGTTCTATCTGATCCATGGTGTAACAATTTCACTATGTATGTAGTTCTATCTGATCCATGGCATAACAATTTCACTATGATGTGTAGTTCTATCTGATCCATGTTAACAATTTCACTATGATGTGTGGTTCTATCTTGTCCATGTGTAACAATTTCACCATAGTGTGTAGTTCTATCTTGCCTATAGCGTAACAATTTCACCATAGTGTGTAGTTCTATCTTGTTCATTACGTTAAATTTGCTTGGTGTATAGTTCCATCTTGTCCATTACATAACAATTTCACCATGGTGTGTGGTTTTATCTTGTCTATAGCGTAACAATTTCACCATAGTGTGTAGTTCTATCTTGTCCATTACATAACAATTTTGCTATGGTGTATAGTTCCATCTTGTCCATTACATAACAATTTCACCATAGTGTGCAGTTCTATCTTGTCCATTACGTAACAATTTCACCATGGTGTGCAGTTCTATCTTATCCATTACATAACAATTTCACCATAGTGTGCAGTTCTATCTTGTCCATTACATAACAATTTCACCATAGTGTGCAGTTCTATCTTGTCCATTACATAACAATTTTACGATTGTGTGTAGTTCTATCTTGTCCATTACATAATAATTTTACGATGGTGTGTAGTCCTATCTTGTCCATTACATAACACTTTCACCATGGTGTGTAGTTCTATCTTGTCCATTACCTAACAATTTCACCATGGTGTGTGGTTTTATCTTGTCTGCAGCGTAACAATGTCACCATGGTATGTAGTTCTATCTTGTCCATTACCTAACAATTTCACCATGATGTGTGGTTTTATCTTGTCTGCAGCGTAACAATGTCACCATAGTGTGTAGTTCTATCTTGTCCATTACATAACAATTTCACCATGATGTGTAGTTCTATCTTGTCCATTACATAATAATTTTACGATGGTGTGTAGTTCTATCTTGTGCATTACATAATAATTTTACGATGGTGTGTAGTTCTATCTTGTCTACATGTATTACATAACAATTTCACCATAGTGTGTAGTTCTAACTTGTCCATTACATAACAATGTCACCATAGTGTGTAGTTCTATCTTGTCCATTACATAACAATTTCACCATGGTGTGTAGTTCTATCTTGTCCATTACATAATAATTTTATGATGGTGTGTAGTTCTATCTTGTCCATTACATAACAATTTCACCATGGTGTGTAGTTCTATCTTGTCCATTACATAACAATTTTCACCATAGTGTTTAGTTCTATCTTGTCCATTACATAACAAATTCACCATGGTGTGTGGTTTTATCTTGTCTGCAGCGTAACAATGTCACCAAGGTATGTAGTTCTATCTTGTCCATTACCTAACAATTTCAACATGGTGTGTGGTTTTATCTTGTCTATAGGTAACAACTTCACCATGGTGTGTAGTTCTTCTGTCTATAGCGTAACAATGTCACCATGGTGTGTATTTCTGTCTTGTCTATAGCGTAACAATGTCACCATGGTGTGTAGTTCTATCTTGTTGTTGTCCATTACATAACAATGTCACCATGGTGTGTAGTTCTGTCTTGTCTATAGCGTAACAATTTCACCATGTTGTGTAGTTCTGTCTTGTCTATAGCGTAACAATTTCACCATTGTGTGTAGTTCTGTCTTGTTTATAGCATAACAATTTCACCATTGTGTGTAGTTGTATCTTGTTTATAGCATAACAATTTCACCATGATGTGTAGTTTTATCGTGTCTATGGCGTAACAATTTCACCTTGGTATGTAGTTCCATTTGAACCAACTTCACTCAATGCTAGTCCCAGTGTCAGTTCATTACAATCCAAACACGTTCGCCTGAAATTTTCATTAGCAGCCAGAGGAGTCAATAATCACATTTCAACAGATTTTCCTGTTGGTGTCGAAAACTCTGGTACTGAAGGCTTGTGATGCTGCAATCAGTGTAATGGGCCGACTGGTTTGATTTTAAACAGAGCTACGATCGATTCTCTACACCAACGTATATTTCACAGATAAAGTCTGCATCAGTCTGATCAATGCTGCTGGTCTGGAGAGAAGGGACAGTGAGTGGAGTTTTTCTCTGACGGTTTTACGAGTATTTTGTAGGCTTTTTGTCTCAGAAATCTGAACGTATACTTCTTAAATTTGAAGCGTTTATCGTTCTGTCAGTGTTTATGGTCTGAAATTTGAAACAACATCTATCTGAGGGTGTCCAAAAGGTTCTAAGTTTTCTGTGTTTGACAGAGAATGACCAGAGGACTTCGGCAGAGAAGGAACAGTACTTTGGTCTGAAGTATTTTATGGGGTTTTACGTTTTCTGACATTGAAAGGGCTGCGTGTAAAGTATCTTCAATTTTCTGTGTTCAGAATTTGCAAAGTCAAGATATGGTTGTTTTCTCTGTCTAAAATATCTTCCATTGATTTACAGGTGTTCAGACTTTGAAAAGAGAAACAGTAATTCTTTCTCTGTACTTGTGAAGCTGAAGTGAGCGATCTCACAGCAATGTGTGCTTTGATCACCATCATCATCATCATCCAAAGCTACAACCACTGTGGTTGGTGGAAAATTAATGGAACATAACATTATAGCTGACTAGGAGCATCCACCTTTACTTCTGTGCTTCCGCTGTGGGCAGATCGAACCAATAAGCTGATTGATCAATTTTTTTATGTTCGTCGCCCACCTCTTCATCTTTCAGCCTCGACTTTGATACCTCACCTCTCCTCACCTCACCTCACCTCTCCTCACCTCACCTCACCTCACCTCATTTCTCCTCACCTCATCTCTCTGCTTCGCTGGGATCGGCGGTAGGAGCCGCGCTGGACGTCACAAGTCTTCTTCAGGTCACACGATTGAGACATCTGTGGGCGACTTCCTGGATCCCCAGACCACAGACTTCAGCGACGTTGTTGAAATAGGAGGTGTGCGGTCGTCCCGTTCTTCTCCTTGCCTCAACTTTCCCCTTGCAGGACCGTTGATGTCAAATCTGTTTTGGTGTTCTGATCGCAATAGCCTACGTATTTCAGCTTTCTTTTGTTGAGCTCTATTAGCAGTTGACTTTGAAAGTGGTTGTATTGATTTGTGTAAATATTAACAACCAAACGAGCTTGTCAGCTGAAAGCAACAGTTATGTTTTGACACACCACACACACACACACACACACACACACACACACACACACACACACACACACACACACACACACACACACACACACACACACACACACACACACACACAAAGAAAGAAAAGAAAAGAAAGAAAATTGGTGTGCAAGGAAGGTTTTGTGTGAAAACAAGAGACAGCTATATAAAGACTTTTGTTTTTTAAGTTAGCAAACAGACTAAACAGCTGATGTGCAGAAACTCTACAGATGGCTTAGTGAACTTTGTTCTGCTGGATTAGATAACAGCGGCAAAAACACTTTGGATGTGCTAGATATAACTAATAGTAGATAACAGCTCCAAAAGACTTTGGATGTGCTGTGCATGAATTAATAACAGATAACGGTTGACTTTGGATGTGGTAAATATAATTAATAATATTGTTCTACATTTATCAGCAATTCGGACACAGTCATGTGACTTAGTTATGGCATCGTTATACAAAGAGATTCTGCTCTGCTGTTTATTTTTGATTTGACATAAGACTGACAATTGACCATTGTCCATTGTCACTGTTGATATGGACACAGATCTTTCGTGTTGTATCTCATCATTTTCAGAGACAGAGATTTCCTGCAGTTTTCATCAATACCAATCACTACCGTGCAGAAAAAAAATCAGGAACATTGCAAAATCAACCGAGAAATAAACAAAAACAAAAACAGAAAAGACAAACCCAAAACGCCATCATGAATATCTTTGTTAGCCCATACCTCAGCCTTGTCATAATCTACGGCCTGTTGCTGAGTCCTTGTCGCGAAAGGTTGTGTGATGCCTCGCTTCCTGTAGTGTCTGACTCAAGGAAACTGTCTTACTTAAAACTGATCCAGGAAATCAGGTCTCACACAATCGCAAAAGAGAAGCTACCTCCCATCATCA
>JAPXFY010000037.1:172500-192500 GCA_030674185.1 Monoplex corrugatus | reverse complement strand
AAAAAGAAGGTCTTATAGATATAGGATCCGCTTCTAAATCAATTCCAGAGCCATTCATGATGTCGTATGTATACGTTGCAAGTGTGGCTTGTGAAGATATTGATTTAGTTCGTTTTGGAAAATCAATGTCTGATCTTAAATTTATATCAGGTCTCAAAACATTTTCAGTGGTGGTATTTCTTAGCAGAAATTTGGTAGAGACGAGTTTCCTTTGTTCATCAAGCAGCAACGTATCAATTTCACCGTATGTACGGAGGTTGGAAGCATGCATCGGAAGACCAAGCACAAGTTTAAAACTTTTGCATTCTATACTTTGTAGTTTTTGTAGTAAGTGTCTAGGTGCACTAAAGAATATTTCTTGGGCATATGTAAGTTTAGATCTAATGAGAGATTTACATAGATGTACAAGTGTTGATGGATTATGTCCCCATGGTTGTTTGCACACTATTTTCAAAACATTTAGACTCTTTTGGGCTTTTGTAAGTAGTCGACATGCAGATTCCATGATAATTTTGCTGTAAAGAAAACACCTAAGAATTTAATGGTTTGGTTATACTGAAGAACGGTATCTCCTAGTTTAAAGGTGGGCATTATGTCCGGGTTAGACCCACTATTAAATAAAATTATCTTTGTCTTCTCCGTAAATAGATGGAGCCCATTTTCTGCCATGTATTGCGCTATTTTGTCAAGTTCTAATTGATAAAGTTTGCGTGTATAGTTGATACTACGAGAAGGAGTTTTCCTCTTCATGTTTACCGGAATCCACATGCATAGATCATCAGCATACTGGACTAATGTGACATCTTTAGATATTCTACTTGGTAAATCATACATTAGTATCATAAAAAGGAGAGGTGCTATAACTGATCCCTGTGGGATACCCATTTGAAGGGTTCGTTTTTTTGAATACACGTTTCCAATCCTGGTTTGAATTATTCGGTTTTCCAACAGACACTTCACATAATTATAAACGCGACCTGTTAGTCCTATGCTTTTTAATTTAAATAATAATCGGGAGTGCCACACTTGGTCGTATGCTTTGGTTATATCAAAAAATGTGGCCAATACACATTTACGTCTTGCAAATTGTCGCTTTATGTCAGTGGTTAATTTAGTTAAGAGTTCCACTGTTGACCTGCCTTTTCGAAAACCAGCCTGATTGACAGGTATAATGTTATTCTTTTCACAATAGTGCAACAACCGGTGTACAATAATTTTCTCCATCAGTTTACAGACGTGGGATGTTAGTGCAATTGGCCTATAATTTTTCAGATCAGTGTTACATTTACCCGCTTTTGGGATAGGAAGCACTATTGTCCGTTTCCAAGTGTCCGGCATTTTGCTACTATTCCAACATTTTTCAAAGATAGTATATAGCAAAATTACAAAATTTTCGGGTAAATGTTTCAGCATCTGATTAGAAATGGCATCTAATCCTACTGACGCTTTTTTTGTTTGGAATAGACTTAATGGCATCTTTTAATTCTTGAAGTGTGTGTGTATGTGTGTAGACTAGTGTTATTCCTGTTGATTTCTTTTTTGACTTACTGATCTGTTACTTTGGATAATTTTCAGTTTATATTACATGAATGTATGTCAGAGTAGATATGTATAGATTTGGCACACACACACACACACACACACACACACACACACACACACAAACACACACACACACACACACAAACACACACACACACACAGGCACACACACACAGGCACACACACGCAGACACACACACAAACACACACACACACACATACACATTCCCAGAACACACACAAGCACGCACGCACGCACGCACACACACACACACGCACACAAACACACACACACACACACGTGCGCGCGCACACACACACACACAATACAGGCACACACACGCAGACACACACACACAAACGCACACACAAACACACACGCCAGCATACACACACGCGCGCGCGCGCGCACGCGCGCACACACACGCACGCACGCACGCACGCACACACTCAGTCACCTTTGTAATATCCATTTAACTAAAGTATACCATGTACGCTTTGATAACGATTCTATTTCCTATAAAATGGAAAATGTCATTCTTATAATGAATCTTATAATTATAATTAATATTATCATAATAGTTAATATTATAATGATTTTGTTTTTATAATCATTATCATTATTATTACTTTTTACTATTATTATTATAATATCGTTATAATTATAATTACCATAAGTAATAGTAGTAGTAGTAATAGTAGTAGTAAAAGTAGTAACAGCAGCAGCAGCACCACCACCACCAGTAGTATTGGTGGTAGAAGTAGAAGAAGTAGTAGTAGTGGTAATATCATTACTGTTATTTTGTTGTTATTACCGCTGTTTTCATTGTTTTCCTTGCTGTTGTTACTGTTCTTATTCTTATTATTCTTATTATCATCATCATCATTATTATCATTATTGTCAACAGAACCATTAATATTATTATTATTGCTGCTGTTGTTGTAAGTGATGCTGCTGCTGCTGCTGCTGCTGTTGCTGTTGTTAGTTGTTTTTGTTATTGTTATTGTTGTTATTGTTGTTGCTGTTGTCATTATTATAATTCTATCATCTTCATCGTCGTCATCATCATCATCATTTATATTATCAGTATCGTTGTTTTCAGATCATCATCATCATCATCAACAACATCATCATCATCATTTTAATCATTACTGTCATTATTGCCATTGTTGTGGTTGCTGCTTGTTGTTGTTGTTGCTATGATAATTGATTTTGCTTAAGTGAGTTGGTATGTGAATAATTATTCATGATCCTATGTGATCAACTGAACACTACCAGAAACATAAATGTTCTTAGTATTACACTCATTAAACGTATAAGGAATATTCTTCGTAAGTAACGTCATATTGTAAAGTATTTCTTGATTTGTTGTTGTTGTTGTTTTTACGATTCAATATATTTCTTTGCTTTATTTCTCTATCAAGTGATTAATTTGTGATATGTATATGTATGATGTGATGTTTTTCCACAAATTTTACAACTGGAGTCATTTTACTCCTTTCATTGTGATTTGCTTTGCTCGTATTTGTCCATTTTAAACGTCCTCGTATTTTTACGTTGTTTATGTTAACAATTTACGACAGTGGTAAAGAGAAAGTCCTTGTGTTGTCTCCCTCTCTCTCCCTCTCTCCCTCTTTCTCTCTCTCTTCTCTCTTTCTCTCTCTCCTTCTCCCACTCTTCTATCTCTTTCTCTCTCTCCTTCTCCCTCCCTCTCTCTCTCTCTCTTTCTCTCTCTCTCCTACTGGTTTGATTTGATAATATCTATCCATATATCAATTATCCACTTCCTTCTCGTGTTGTCTGTATCGACAAGTTATGATAGCAGTGGTAATGAGAAAGTCCTCGCGTTCTCTCTCTCTCTCTCTCTCTCTCTCTCTCTCTCTCCCTCTCTCTCTCTCTCTCGATCTCTGGTGAGTGTGTGTGTGTGTGTGTGTGTGTGTGTGGTCTGTATATGTGTGTAGTTCCTGTCTGTTTCAAATACCTCCAGACACTGAAGAAATTGTTACCAGATATACAGGGATCACTATTGCTGATGACAAAAAAGCTGACTTGTCATCCCAGGGTGCTTCCAGTGTTGTGAATCCAAGTTTTGAAAATGATGACCTTCCTCAGGAAAATGTCTTCAGTGGAGCTAGTGCCATGAATGTAAAAATCAGTGACTATGTGTTTTGTAATGGCAGTGATGAAAAAAGAAACAAAGACGATGAGAATGAGACAAGAGGAGAAACAGAAGACAAAGATTTGGCAGGAGAGAGGAAAGGACTAGATATAAAAGATGTAGAGAGCAGAGAAAGACAAGAATATAATGGGATAAAAGGAATAAAAGATGGAGAAGAAGGACCAAATAAGGGAAGAGGAGAAGGAAGTGGAAGAAAAGAAAATGAAGGTGATGATGGTGGTGTTGATGATGACGATAGTGATGGTGAAGAAGATGATGGTGATTGTGATAATGATGATCAAGTAGAAGAAATCGATGGTGATATTGACGATGGTGATTATAATGATGACGATGATTGGCATTTTCGAATCGTTGGTTCTGTAGAAATGGAAACAGCCAGTTACAATAGCATCGTAGAAGTGGATGTGAAAGAAGAACAAGAGGAAGAGGAAGAAGAAGCAGGAGGAGAAGGAGAAAAAGAAGAAGATGACATAGATGAAGAAGAAGAAAAAGGAGGAGGAGGGAGAGGAGAAGAAGAGCTACAAGAAGACGGTGATGATGAGAACAATGAAGAAAAAGAAGAAGAAGAAGCAGAAGCAGAAGTAAAAGCAGAAGAAGAAGAAGAAGCAGAAGAAAAAGAAGAAGATGACGAAAGAGAGGAAGAAGAAGAAGAAGAAGACGAAGATGAAGGAGGAGGAGAAGGAGAAGAACATCAATCCCAAGAACAATACCAAAAAACCCATCAACAACAACAACGAGAACAATACCAGTCCCAACAGCAGCACAACCAAAGGCCTCAAAGGCAACACCAACAACAACATCAACAACACCCTCAACAATACCACAAACACCTACAGCAAAAACAACAACAGCATCTACAGCCACAAAGCCACAACCAACAACAACATAATAATGACAGTCAACAACCATCAGACATTCCTGCCGCTGAAAATATCCCAAACCCTCAAAATCTCTACCCATGTACTATCTGTCATAAAACGTTCAAGCGGAAAAGATACTTACAACAACATCATGTGGTCCATTCCGAAGACAAACCTTTCCCGTGTCCATTCTGTACACGGGCTTTCAAAAGAAAAGGTGACTTAAAACAACATAAAATAATACATTCAGGACTTGGATCTTTTACATGTCCAGTCTGTAGACAGACCTTCAATACAGAAGGTAACTTAAAACGACATGAACAGATACATTCAGGACTTAGTAATGATAGTCAACAACCTTCAGACATTCCTGCCGCTGAAAATATCCAAAACCCTCAAAATCTCTACCCGTGTACTATCTGTGATAAAACGTTCAAGCGGAAAAGTAACTTACAACAACACCGTGTGGTCCATTCCGGAGACAAACCTTTCCCGTGTCCATTCTGTACACGGGCCTTCAAAAGAAAAGGTGACTTAAAAAAACATAAAAAAATACATTCATGACTTGGATCTTTTACATGCCCAGTCTGTACACAGACCTTCAATACAGAAGTTAACTTAAAACGACATGAACAGATACATTCAGGACTCAAACTTTTCCAATGTGCAAAGTGTGGAAAGGCCTTCAAATCGAAGAGATAATTTACGACGACATGAACGGATACATTCAGACTCACACCTTTCCAATGTGCAATACATGCAAGTTCACACACACACATACACACACAACGACACCACACACACACAAGCACTCACACATACAAGCAATCACAGACACAAGCACACGCATAATCATGTAGACATATAATCATACGTGACACACACCAACCTTCAAACACATACATGCGCGCGTGTAAACACACACACACACACACGCTTGAGCGCACTTGCACACACACTCATACACACACATACACAAACACACACACACACACACACACACACCACTCACACACTATAGCGCACACGCACACGCACACACACTCATACACACACATACACAAAACACACACCACACACACACAAACACACACACACACAGACACACACACACAACACACACACACACACACACACACTTTCACACACACACACACAAACACACGCTCGAGCACACTCGCCACACACACACCTATACACACACATACACAAACACACACACACGCACACACCACTACACACACACACACACACACACACACACACACACACACACACACATACACATACACACACACACACACACACACACACACACACACACACACACACACACACACACACACGTTACAACAGGATGCTGTGTGGAAACAATCACTATGTTAACCATGTCCAACAGTACTGTATCCAATCCTATACTGTCATCCACTGCTTTCCTTACGGTCTTTATGATAAACTTCTGTAAATAATGTGCAAGTTGTTCGGAAACAATTGAGACATGGGAAAATGGATGTATGTGTATTATATGCTTAACGTTTTATATCCTTAACGTGTAATTAACCACTTCTATAGGAAGAACGTGAGTATGTAAGTGTGTTCATGTGTGTCCATGTGACTGGAGATGTTCAACTGTGAGTATATTGGGCAAAGTGTTGGGCTGTATGTGTATCTAATTTTTCATGTGTAAATAAAATGTACTGTCAATTACATGAAAACTTTTAATACATTTTAGAAAGAAAAGAAAATAGTGTATCGTCATTTATCAATTGATCAAATATACATGGTCTTCTGTGTTAAAATAAAACATGAAATTTGTAGTTTCACTTTCACATCTTTAGGAAAATTGTCAGTGCATTTTATCAGAGATATCAAGAGAATCAAAGAGAATCAAACAGTCTCCTTTATTGTGGTGTATGTACTTGTATGTGTGTGAATAACATTTTGTTATTTTCAGGAAAACTGTCGTAAATTTCATCAAAGATATGAAGTAAAGAGTCATACATAACAAAAAGCAAACTAAATATCTATTACATTAGAATCTGATTTGCATTCCAGTCATCCTGAACAATGAAAATGTCTTTGGTGATGATCATTTCTGTAGAATTATTCAACCTGATCATCATTATAATGTGATGTGGGAGCACGTATGTTGCACTACCATGATGATGGATGCTTTTGTTTGCAGATTATGTAACGTAACACATTAAAAGGATTAGTTTAAATGAAGCACATTTTGCGAAATATTTCATTACTTCCAACTATATATATAATATATATAATTTGAAGGCATTTGATTTCTATACTGCTACTGTCACTGCTATAACTTCCACTGCTGGTACTGCTATTACTGTCATTGCTATTACTATTGCTACAGGTATCTTTTAAGTAGTCCTAGGAGTTATATATACTGAGTTTTAGATGATTTTATCAATAAAGCAGTCTTACCATCATTGTTGTTTCCATTTATTGATGGAGTATGCATGTGTATGAAAACACACCTGTGTCTTACTTACCCAAGTTAATAGAAACATGTTTGTTTTGTTTTGGTCTTGTTTTACTATAAGTACATAAACTCACATACTAAAACAACGCAACACACACACGCACGAACACACACGCACGCCCAGACACAGACACACGCATGAGCACACACATGCTCACAAACACAAACACGCACACATATGCTCACACGCACACACAAAACACACACACAAGCGCACGCGCACACACACACGCACGCACACATAGATACACAAACACACAAGCACACACACATACACACACATACACACACAAACACACAAACACACACACACTCATACACACATGAAGAGTTATTGGGGTGTCGTATCAAAGAACTGTTTACCAGATTCCTCCAGCTGTGTTGGTGGTGTGACATAGCCTAGGTCTCTGCAAGTGGTTTCTATGTCTGTTTCACAATGTTATCAGACCATTTCTTGATTTTTATTTCGTCATTTCCTCCTGTTGCCCTCACTCTACAGTTTTCTGGAAGACTAATTTAGCAAGACAGTTAGTTCTTGTTACATGGCCATGTTAACATAGTTTCTTTTCTTAACTGGTCAACATCTTCATGTGGTGCAGTGTGCTGCTTCATGTTTTGGACCACTAGTTCATTGGTGATATGATCAGTGTATCTCACGATGACATCTCATTTCCATGGCAGGATTCGTCTTTTCAAACTCGCTATGAGGGCTGTGTCTCACATGTATACCCAAAGATAGAGTATATACTCTTGTTGTTCCATACAAACTTCAGCTTGGATAATGATGTTGTTGTCTTTCTTGTCCTTGAGGGGCAGCTGAAATGTGGTTTCTGAAAAGAACGTTAAGAGTTCCATGGGCAGGAAAGAAGCAAACATAAAACGAAAATTACTGAAGAACATAAAAAAAATACAAACACCATTTATAGGACATTTTATGAGGAAAAAAAGTGAGTACCTAAACAGAAAACGAAAGGAAGAGGAAAAAGAGCACCAGGTACATGTAGGGAGAAAATATTTGTTTACACAATGAGTAGGAACACAAAGTGTAAGCAATATACTTGCAGTGAGAAGGATAGATTCACATGGAATGCCATGATTGACAAAGCAAAGGCCCATGAAGATGATGATGATATGACAATCAGAATCTCAAACACACACACAAAGATAGATACATACACAAAAATATACACACACAAGATTCCACACACACACACACACACACACACACACACATATATAAAAATATGCTGATACAAACACATACAGATATAAAATAATGTGGTATTAACCCTGCGCGCTTATACATACGCACGCACGCACATGATCACACGTACGTAAAATCACACGCAACACATGCACGTTCACACACACACACACACACACACACACACACACACACACACACACACACACACACACACACACACACACACACACACACACACACACATATGCAAATATGCCTGTTTTAAAAAAACCAACACAAAATAACAAATGCACAAAGCAGGTTTCCTTTAATATACTTACAACTATCTACCATTTACTGCCATACCTAACTGATGTTAAAATGTCTAACTACAGAAAAGTATTATACAAACTTTATATGCAAACCTTGTATCATTGTACATGACGTACAAAATAAGGCAAATAGCACACACACAAAATTTTCAGAGAAGTTTCAACATGTTCAAGTAATGGTATGACTGAAGGTGATGTTCATTTTGCAGAGAGATGTATTGAAATAAGGAGTCAAGAGTGAAACGTGAAAAAAAGCTTTCAAGAGAAAATGTATTCTTCCAACGAATCATTAATCTGAAAACAGTATCTTTATTTTATGTGACAACTTAATGAAGATATCTTGCAAAGTTATCGCAGAATCTGTCTGTGGTTATAAGTTTTGAAATAGAACAATAAGATTTTTGGGAACTCATACCTTTATGTTCTCGTTAATATTGATGACACTTAGGCCATATCCAAATAATAAACTGTTGATCTTTGTGTACATTGACAACAACTGAACTGTAAGACACAGTCCAAAAAAAGGCATGATGACCCTGTCCATGTTCTTATGATAGAGAAATGAGTCCAAATAATGTTCACACTCACACAAATATACACATGCACACACGCACGCACACACACACACACACACACACACACACACACACACACACACACACACATACACACACACACACACACACACACACACACACACACACACACACACACACACGCACCTTCTGAATGAATCATTATCAACAACAACTATAGACCATGCTGCACGTGCAGCTTTGTACAAGCATTAAAAACTGCATGATCGTTGTTACAAGTGTTCACAGCACTGTCAAGACATCACGTTCCGTGTCAGTCTGTTGTAATAATTCCATGGTCAGTGTTGGTCACAGTTACCTGTGTGATCAGAGATCGTGTGATGAGGAGTGAGAGAAAAATATGGATCCACTGGTAAGTGTCTGTTTGTGTGAATATCAGTTTGTTTCGTTCTCCCACTGTGTTACTCTTCTTGTCTGTGTAATGGTTTTTGTTACTTTATCCCACTTTCTGTCCATCCATGTCTGTCTGTCTGTCTCTCTCTCTCTCTCTCTCTCTCTCTCTCTCTATGTATGTATATATATATGGATATGTCCCTCTCTCTCCCTCTTGCTTTCTCTCTCTCTCTCTGTCTCTCTGTCTGTCTTTCCTTCCCACCCTCTCTCTCTCTCTCTCCCTCTCTCTCCCTCTTGCTTTCTCTCTCTCTCCCTCTTGCTTTCTCTCTCTCTGTCTCTGTCTCTCTGTCTGTCTCTTTCTCCCACCCACTCTCCCCCTCTCTCTCCCTTTCTCTCTCTCCCTGTCTCTCCCCTACTTATCCACCTCTCAATTTATTTATTCATCACACAGTATGTAATTGTACATTCAATGTATCACCAACTATGTCAACTTTCTGATCTTATGTTATTATCTGCTGTTATTCTGGATGACCTGTGTTTATATTCCATATTATCTATGTTTATATTATATTAATGTATGGACCCTTTAATAACAGCCCCATTCCACAATGTATACATGTATGTAGGCCAACGTGTGCGTGTGCACATGTGTGTGTGTATGTTCATGTGTATTCGTTTTTATGTGAATATGTGATCATGAAATGTATTTATCAAACGATTATGCATTTTGCACTTTGTCTGCGTGCCTGCGTGTGTGTGTGCTTGTGTGTCTGTGTGTGTGTGTCTGAGTGTGTTTATTTGTGTGCGTGCGTGTGTCTGCGTGTGTGTGTGCATGTATGTGTGTGTGTGTGCACACGCGTGTGTGTGTATGTGTGTGTATGTATGTTTGTATGTGTGTGTGTGTGCGTGTGTGTGTGTGTGTGTGTGTGTGCGTGTGTGTGTGTGTGTGTGTGTGCGTGTGTGTGTGTGTACTAGTGTTACTACTGCCGATTTCTTATTTGAGATACTGATCTGTTCATTATCATAATGATATGCTCTGCCATATGGCATTGGCAATCATGACCCTCCATATGCATCCATTCCTTGTTACTGCAAAGGCACATCCCCAATTCTCTCTGTCCTCAGCCACTCTGCAAGTCCATCCAATATTTTCACTCTGGGTCTAGCAGAAGAAAGAGAAAGAAAAGGACAGGAACGAGAAGAAGAAGAAACAGAGGAAGAAGGAGAAGGACGAGAAGGAGAAGTAGAACAGCAACAGCAACAACAACAGCAACAAAAACAGGAACAATACCAATATCACCACCATCACCATCAACAACAACAACAACAACAAGATCAACTCCAACAATACCAATGTCATCAACAATACCAGTACCAACACCTTCAACAACAACAACTGCAACAATTTCAACAACAACAACAACAACACCAGCACCAATCATACCAACAACACCAACACCAACACCAATACCAATACCAACAACAATACCAACACCAACAACATCAACCACAGCAACAACAACAACAACACCCACAACAACTACTACAATACCAACAACAAGAATACCAATACCACCACCGCCAACAACAGTACCTACAATACCAAGAACAACATCAACCACAGCTAAAAGAACATCAACTACAGCAACAACAACAACAATGTCAACAAGAGCACCAACAACACCAAAGACAGCAACTACTACAATACCAACAACAGCAACAACAAGAATACCAATACCAAAACAACAATACCTGCAATACTAAGAACAACATCAATCACAGCAACAACAACAACAAAAATGTCAACAGAAGAACAACTCCAACAACAACAACTACTACTACAATACCAACCACAGCAACAGCAACAACAACGTCAACAAGAACACCAACAACACCCACAACAACTACGACAATACCAACAACAAGAATACCACTACCAACAACAACAACAACAATACTTACATTACCAAGAACAACATCAACCACAGCAACAACAACAACAAAAATGTCAACAAGAACAACAATTCCAACAACAAGAATACCAATACCAACAACAACAATACCTGCAGTACCAACAACAATACCAATACCAACAACGACACCAACCACAGCAACAACAACAACAACAACAACCACGTCAAGAAGAGCACCAACAACTCCAAAAACACCCACAACGACTACTACAATACCAACAACAAGAATATCAGTACCAACAAGAACAACAACAATACGTACAATACCGAGAACAACATCAACCACAGCAACAGCAACCACAGCAACAACAACAACAAAAATGTCAAGAAGAACAACAACTCCAACAACACCAACAACAACTACTACTACAATACCAACAACAGCAACAACAAGAACACAAATACCAACAACAACAATATCTGAAGTACCAACAACAATACCAATACCAACAACGACACCAACCACAGCAACAACAACAACAACATGAACAAAAACACCAACAACACCAGCAACAAGAATATCAATCCCAAGAACAACAATACCAACATTACCATCATCAGCAACATCAACAACAACAACAACAACGAGAACAATACCAGTTCCAACAACAGCATGACCAAAGGCCTCAAAGGCAACACCAACAACAACATCAGCAACACCTGCAACAATATCACAAACACCTACAGCAAAGCCAACAACAGCATCAACAACCACAAAGCCACAACCAACAACAACATAGTTATGACACTCAACAACCTTCAGACGTATCTGCCACTGAAAACATCCAGAAACCTCAAAATCTCTACAAGTGTACTATCTGTGATAAAGCGTTCAAGTGGAAGCAAAGCTTACAAGAACACTGTGTGGTCCATTCTGGAGACAAATCTTTGCAGTGTCCAGTCTGTGAACGGTTCTTCAGTACCACAAATAACTTAAAACAACATGAACAAAGACATTCAGGACTCAGATCTTTTATATGTTCAGTCTGTAGACGGACCTTCAAAACAAATGGTGACTTAAAACAACATGAACAAAAGCATTCAGAACTCAAACCTTTTTTATGTCCAGTCTGTGGATGTGCCTTCAAAACAAAACGTTACTTAAAACAACATGAACAAAGGCATTCAGAACTCAGACCTTTTACATGCCCAATCTGTGTATGTGCCTTCAAAACAAAATTTGACTTGAAACAACATGAACAGATACATTCAGGACTCAAACCTTTCAAAGTGCAAATTGTGAAAAGACCTTCTATCGAAGAGATGACTTACAACAACATGAACAGGGGCATTCAGGACTCAAACCTTTCAAAGTGCAAATTGTGAAAAGACCTTCTATCGAAAAGATGACTTACAACAACATCAACAGAGGCATTCAGGATTCAAACCTTTTCAATGTGCAAAGTGTGGAAAGGCCTTCTCTCGAAGATATCATTTGCAACGACATCAACAAACACATTCAGGACTCAAAGCTTTCTAATGTACAGTCTCTGGACATATCTTCAACGACAGTAATCAATAAAACACGAGCTCGAGCATCGTGGATAGAAACATTTCAAGTGTAAAGTCTTGACAATGCATTCAGTCAGAACACTCACTTAGGCAGACATGAATAACAATATTTGGGATCCGAACAATTGAAACAAAAAACCAGTGACTATGCATTTCCTCAGAAAATTCAATTGTATGAAAAAGAAATGTATGGAACTCATTTTAGAATTTTTGGGGAAACTGACAGACAGACTATTTGATAGACAGACAGAGTGTCAGGCAAAGATATCAATTCATGTCCCATACAGAAAATTTACATCCATACTGTACAATATCAGCACAATGATAAGTGTACAGTTATGTCAACACATGATATAAAAATATACTGATACAAACACATACAGATATAAAATAACGTGGTATTAACCCTGCGCACGCTTATACATACACAGACACGCACATGATCACAATACATAAAATAACAAACAGCACATGCGCGTTCACACACACAAGCACACACACACAAGCAAGCGCGCACACACGCACACACACACACACACATACACACACACACACACACACACACACACACACACACACACACACACACACACACACACACACAATAATTAATTGTTTTAATTATTGTTATTTTATTTTGTTTTGTTTTGTTTTTTATGACGATTTTTCTTTTACATTTGATGTTAGCGTTTTTCTAGTTTCATTTCTCTGTTCACCCATATCCTTTTTCTTAAGATCTTGCCGCTTCCTTTTTAATTTTTTTCCGTCTCTTACTCTGTTCCCCTGTATCCCCTCCCTCCTCCCCCCCCCCTAAAAAAATCCTCCTGAATGCCATTTTTACCCGTCTAATATCACTTATAATGAAAAGACGTTAAATCAAGGAAAGAACACACACACACACACACACACACACACACACACACACACACACACACACACACACACACACACACACACACACATACACACACAGAGTCTGTACAAGCTCATATGTTAAAACAGGACGCTGTGTGGAAACAATCACTGTGTTAACCATGTCAAACAGTACTATATCCAATTCTATATTCTCATCCACTGCTTTCCTTATTGCCTTGTGATAAACTTCTGTAAATAATGTGCAAATTGATTGGAAGCAACTGCGACATGGAAAAATGGATGTGTGTGTTTTATATGTTTATCTTTATATATCATTACTATGTTTTTAACCTCTCCTATAGGAATTACGTGAATATATAAGTGAGTTCATGTGTGTGCGTCTGATTCGAGATGTGCAACTGTGAATATATTAGGCATGGTACTGGGCTGTATATGTATCTAATTTTTTATGTGTAAATAAAATGTACTGTCAATTACATGTAAACTTTCAATGCTTTTTTATCAAAGAACAGAAAATAGTGTGTCATCATTTATCAGTTGATCAAATATTCAAGGTCTTTTGAGTTTAAATAAAACATGATATTTGTGGTTTCAGTTTCAAACTTTTAGGACAATTGTCAATGCATTTTATCAGAGATATCCAGAGAATCAAAACAGATGTTGAGAGAATCAAACAATCTCCTTTATTATGATGTATATACTTGTATGTGTGTGAATAACATTTTGTCATTTTCAGGAAAACTGTCATAAATTTCATCAAAGATATGAAGTAAAGAGTCATGCATTACAAAAAGCAAACTAAATATCTATTACATTCTTTGTGAGTTAGAGTCTGATTTGCATTCCAGATACCCTGAACGATGAAAATGTCTTTCTTGACAACTTGAGTGATGATCATTTCTGTAGAATCATTCAACCTGATCATCATTACAATGTGATGTTTGTTGCACTACCATGATGATGGATGCTTTTGTTTGCAGATTATATAAAGTAACACATTACAAGGACTGACTTCAATGAAGCACATTTTGTGAAATATTTCAGTATATTCAACCATACATATTTTGAAAGCATTTGATTTCTAATACTGCTACTCTCACTGCTATAACTACTGCTACTGCTACTGCTACTACTGTCATCACTATTACTATTGCTGCAGGTATCGTGTATCTTTTAATTGGTCCTAGGAGTTGTAAATACTGATTTTTAGATCATTTAATCAATAAAGTAGTCTTAGCATCATTGTTGTTTCCATTTATTGATCGAGTATGTATGTGTATGAAAGCACACCTGTGTGTTACTTACCCAAGTTAATAGAAACGTGTTTGTTTTGTTTTGGTCTTGTTTTACTATAAAGCACATAAACTCACATACTGAAACAACGCAACACACACACACACACACACACACACACACACACACACACACACACACATTTACACACATTGGCACACACACAGATACACAAAAACACGCACACGCACGCACGCACACACACACATGCGCACACACACACACAAGCACGCACAAACACACACACACCACACACACACACACACACATACACACACACACAAGCACACACACATACACACACACACACACACACACACACACACACACACACACACACACACACACACACACACACACACACACACACACACACATAAAGAGTTATCGGGGTGTCGTACCAAAGAACTGATTACCAGATTCCTTCAGCTGTGTTGGTGGTGTGACATAGCCTAGGTCTCTGCAAGTGGTTTCTATGTCCTTTCCACAATGTTATCTGACCATTTCTGGTTTGGTATATATATATAATTTCCCCTGTTGCCCTCCCTCTACAGTTTTCTGGAAGACTAATTTAGCAAGACAGTTAGATCTTGTTACATGGCCGTGTTAACATAGTTTCTTTTCTTAACAGGTCAGCATTTTCATATGGTGCAGTGTGCTGCTTCATGTTTTGGAGCACTAGTTTATTGAGTTTTGGATCATTTAATCAATAAAGCGGTCTTAGCATCATTGTTGTTTCCATTTATTGATCCAGTATGTGTATGAAAGCACACCTGTGTCTTACTTACCCAAATTAATAGAAACATGTTTGTTTTGTTTTGGTCTTGTTTTGCTATAAGCACACAAGCTCATATACTAAAACAACGCGAAACACACGGACGCACGCACATACTCACACGCAAACATACACGCACACACACACACACACACTCACTCACAAACACACATTAACACACACGCACGCACACACACACGCGCGGAGGTGCACACTCATACACACACACACAAACACATAAGCAAGCAAGCGCACACACGCACATGTATACACACACGAACACATAAACTCACGAACACACACATAAGCGAGCGCACACACACAAACACACACACAAATACACACACAAACTCACAAGCACACACGCACACACATACACACACACAAACATACAAGCATGTACATACACACACACATGAAGAGTTATAGGGTGTCGTTCCAAAGAACTGATTACCAGATTCCTCCAGCTGTGTTGGTGGTGTGACATAGCCTAGGTCTCTGCAAGTGATTTCTCTGCCCATTCCACAATGTTATCAGACCATTTCTTGATTTGTGTTTTTTTGTTTGTTTGTTTTTTGTTGTTGTTGTTTTTCTTTTGTAATTTCCCCCTGTTGCCCTCCCTCTAAAGTTTTCTGGAAGACTGATTTAGCAAGACAGTTAGATCTTGTTACATGGCCATGTTAACACAGTTTCTTTTCTTAACTGGTCAGCATCTCCATATGGTGCATTGTGCTGCTTCATGATTTGGAGCACTAGTTCATTGGTGATATGATCAGTGTATCCCACGATGACATTTCATTTCCATGGCAGGATTCGTCTTTTCGAACTCGCTGTGAGGACCGTGTCTCACATGTATCCCCAAATATAGAGTATATACTCTTGTTGTTCCATACACACTTCAGCCTGGATAATGATGTTGTTGTCTTTCTTGTCCTTGAGAGGCAGCTGAAATGTGGTTTCTGAAAAGAACGTTAAGAGTTCCATGGGCTGGAAAGAAGCAAACATAAAACGAAAACTAATGAAGAATATAAAGAAAATACACATTTTATGAGGAAAAAAATTCGAGTACATAATCAGAAAAGGATAGCTAGAGGAAAAAGAGCACCAGGTAGACCTAGGGAGAAAATATTCGTTTACAGAATGAAGGGGGACAACAACGGTAGGTGATATACTTGCAGTGACAAAACATGAATTCACATGGAAGACCATGATTCACAGAG
Source organism: Monoplex corrugatus (assembly GCA_030674185.1). Lineage (NCBI taxonomy): Eukaryota > Metazoa > Mollusca > Gastropoda > Littorinimorpha > Ranellidae > Monoplex > Monoplex corrugatus. The sequence goes on along the minus strand of JAPXFY010000037.1, from coordinate 175,319 downwards.
TAAAGGCACATGACGATGCTGATGATATGACCATCAGGATCTCAAACAAAGAAAGATGAACACACGAAAATACACACGCACACAAGATACACACACTCATACACACACACACATGTACACACACATGCACACACACACACACACAACACACACACTCACACACACGCGCGCACGCACACACACGCGTGCACATACACACACATACTCACATATATGCAAACATGCCTGTTTTTAAAACCAAAAGAAAATAACAAAAGCACAAAGATGGCTTTCCTTTAACCCTTTCGCATTCGCACTGCTAGATGTAAAGCTAGCTCCTAGTATTCGCATTTTTCTGACATTTTTTCATCCGAGTACAGTCATGCTGATAAACATACTGCCATTCACTTGTTTGAAAGTACAGAAGAAAGATTTTTTGCACACATATACACAAGTGTCCATAGTTTGATTTGCATGTGGTTTTGTGTGTCCTGGGTCTAGTGTGCGTGTCCCTGTCACCAAAGATGTCACAGACAGGTATTTTTATGGTGACAATACAATGGTTAGCATACAAACAAGCTCTATTGTCTAAAAACAACATTTGTTAGTTGTACACACAACATCTGTCCTACCCGACGCTGTCTCTGCTCCTCCAGTATAGTATCCAATACACAGGCACAACACAAATGTCAGAAAAGAATTGTCACGATGTCACCAAAATGAACATAAACAGAAAGAAACAGAAATGTTTTCCAAAGATATTTGGTACATGTTCGTCTACAGATTTCATTCCCTATACACTATTTACACATATGTGCCTATACAGCAACTTTGCAGCTACTGTGATGATGGTGAGATGTTGTTGTCATCGTCACTGTGATTGTCACCGTCATTGTCAGTGGCAGTGTCACCAGTGGTGTAACAAGCGCTGGTTGTAGCCTGTGTCGTGGTGTTTAGCGCATGATAGTCCCGGAAACAGTCCCGGACAGAAAGTTGACCAGTAGCACCATAGACAGGACTGATGTTTTAGCCCCATCATGATGAGAATAGACAGGTATGCCCTGATTTCATCAGCTGTCGTCTCTTTCCAAAGTGGGTCAGGTTGCCCCTTTGCCGCAATCTTCTGACCAGCGTAGTTGTTGGTCTCTTCAGCAGCACTGACAAAAAATTCTAGTGGCAGAAACAAAACAAAATAGTCTATTGGTTTCACATCAGCGGGCAGGGAATGTTTAGGCCCAACAACTTGTGAAAATTCCCTGACTTCACAGCCACGTGTCACCGGTCGCCATGCCTGCACCAGTGCAGCCAGCGGTACATCGTCGTCTATGTCACTGTCATTTCCATCTTCACCATCACCACCTACTTCAACATCCGACTCTACATCTTCCTTTTCTTCTTCATCTTCTTCTTCAATTTCTAAACGATCTATTTCTCTAAAAATTTCCTGCAACTCTGCTTCAGTGTAATCCACAAATTCGTCTTCGCTGAAACTCGCCATCTTTCCCACGCTCACAGTTGTGAATGAAAGCACGTACCACAGCATCAGTAAGTTGAGTAACTAAGTCTTTCAGTAGGCCTAGGCCTAGTGAATGGAAAGTTCCTTGCATCCCAGAATGCTCGTACTATTTCTAGAACATTCAACGCGGGACTGACCAAGATTCTAACCACATGTGCGATAAGACAGCAAGGCCAGTAGTGATGGAAATTCCCCACACGTGTGCCGGAAAAGGTAGGGCGATCTCGACCGCTATGAACGGATCAGCACATTTTTTCCGCAGGGCGGTTACGGGCCATGTGAACAGCTAAGGGTTAATAAACTTACAACTGTCTACCACATGCACACACACACACACACACACACACACACACACACACACACACTCACACACACACACACGCGCGCACACACACGCGTGCACATACACACACATACTCACATATATGCAAACATGCTGTTTTTAAAACCAAAAGAAAATAACAAAAGCACAAAGATGGCTTTCCTTTAATAAACTGTCTTCCATCTACCGCCATACCTAAATCTAACTACAGACAAGTATTATTCAAACTTTATATGCAAACCTTATATCATTGAACGTGACGTACAAAATAAGGCAAATAGCAGACACAAAATTTTCAGAGAAGTTTCAACATGTTCAAGTAATGGTGTGATTAAAGGTGATGTTCATTTTGCAGATAGATGTACTGATATAAGGAGTCAAGAGTGAAACTGAACAAAAAGAAATAAGAGGGAAGCAGGGAGCATTTTTATAATATAATCAAAGGACATAACTCTTGAGAATTATCTCCCATGTTGTGTAGAACTTCTCAAATCTAACACAGTTTGCGCTACTCATTCAGCTAGCATAGAAGCAGATACAAAGTACAAAAACAGTAAGCTCAGAAGACTCCTCAAAAAATGAGCGCCCAAGCCTACCTTTATACTCTGCAACTACATGTACCCTACACACAACTATGAGAGATGAGAGAAATACATAAAATATATTGGTCTTATGTTCAAGAGTGACGTAGTCTTTTATTCTTGAACTGACCAAACACACACACATAGACAAGACAGAACATATACAGGGTTGCTTCCAAGGCATATAGGTAATACCAAAGAAATAAGAGGGAAGCAGGGAGAATTTTTATAATATAATCAAAGAACATAACTCTTGAGAATTCTCTCCCATGTTGTATAAAACTTCTCAAATCTAACACAGTGTATTCAAAATATTGCTCTAAAAACAGTATCTTTGTTTTATGTGACATACTTACAGAAGATATGTTGCAAATAATTATCACAGAATCTGTCTGTGGTTATGTGTTGAAACAGTACAATC
>JAPXFY010000037.1:125000-167500 GCA_030674185.1 Monoplex corrugatus | reverse complement strand
CAACAACATCAACAACACCCTCACCAATACCACAAACACCTACAGCAAAAACAACAACAGCACCAACAACCACAAAGCCACAACCAACAACAACATAGTAATGATGGTCAACAACCTTCAGACATTCCTGCCGCTGAAAATATCCAAAACCTTCAAAATCTCTATCCGTGTACTATCTGTCATAAAACGTTCAGGCGGAAAAAAAACTTACAACAACACCGTGTGGTCCATTCCGAAGACAAACCTTTCCCGTGTCCATTCTGTAGACGGGCTTTCAAAAGAAAAGGGGCCTTAAAACAACATAAAATAATACATTCAGGACTTGGATCTTTTACATGTCCAGTCTGTAGACAGACCTTCAATACAGAAGGTAACTTAAAACGACATGAACAGATACATTCAGGACTTAGTAATGATTGTCAACAACCTTCAGACATTCCTGCCACTGAAAATATCCAAAACCCTCAAAATCTTTACCCATGTACTATCTGTCATAAAACGTTCAAGCGGAAAAGTGACTTAAGACAACACCGTGTGGTCCATTCTGGAGACAAACCTTTCCCATGTCCATTCTGTAACAGGCCTTCAAAAGAAAAGGTGACTTAAAACAACATAAAATAATACATTCAGGACTTGGATCTTTTACATGTCCAGTCTGTAGACAGACCTTCAATACAGAAGGTAACTTAAAACGACATGAACAGATACATTCAGGACTTAGTAATGATGGTCAACAACCTTCAGACATTCCTGCAGCTGAAAATATTCAAAAACCCCAAAATCTTTACCCATGTACTATCTGTCATAAAACGTTCAAGCGGAAAGGAAACTTACAACAACACTGTGTGGTCCATTCCGGAGACAAACCTTTCCCGTGTCCATTCTGTACACGGGCCTTCAAAAGAAAAGGTGACTTAAAACAACATAAAAAAATACATTCAGGACTTGGATCTTTTACATGTCCAGTCTGTACACAGACCTTCAATACAGAAGGTAACTTAAAACGACATGAACAGATACATTCAGGACTCAAACCTTTCCAATGTGCAAAGTGTGGAAAGGCCTTCTATCAAAGAGGTATGTTACAAAGACATGAACAGATACATTCAGGACTTAGTAATGATGGTCAACAACCTTCAGACATTCCTGCCGCTGAAAATATCCAAAAACCTCAAAATCTCTACCCGTGTACTATCTGTCATAAAACGTTCAAGCGGGAAAAACTTACAACAACACCGTGTGGTCCATTCCGGAGACAAACCTTTCCCATGTCCAGTCTGTAGACAGACCTTCAATACAGAAGTTAACTTAAAACGACATGAACAGATACATTCAGAACTCAAACCTTTCCAATGTGCAAAGTGTGGAAAGGACTTCTATCGAAGAGATATGTTACAAAGACATGAACAAACACACTCAGGACTCAAACCTTTCCAGTGTGCAAAGTGTGGAAAGGCCTTTAATCGAAGAGATGCGTTACAACAACATGAGCAAACACATTCAAGACTCAAACCTTTCTAGTGCACAGTCTTTGGACATGTCTTCAACGACAGTAACCAATAAAACACGAGCTAGAGCATCGTGGATAGAAACAGTCCAAGAGTAAAGTCTTGACAATGCATTCAGTCAGAACACTTTCTTCAGAACATATTAACGACAATATTTGGGATCCGAAAAATTGAAACAAAAAACTGTGACTATGCATTTCCTCAGAAAATTAATTTGTATGAATAAGAAATGTACGATATGCATCTTAGAACTTGACTTTTTTGGAATGAAATAAAAGACACCAATACAGACAAATTGACAAACATACTATTTGATAGACAGACAGAGTGCCAGGCAAAGAAATTAATTCATGTCCGATACAGAAAATTTACATCTATACTGTACAAATCAGCATATTGACAAGTATACGGTTATGTCAACACATGATATAAAAATATCCTGATACAGACACATACAGATATAAAACAATGTGGTATCAACCATGCGCGCGCACATACATACGCAGACACGCACATGATCACATGTACATAAAATCACACGCAATACATGCACGATCACACACACACACACACACACACACACACACACACACACACACACACACACACACACACAAGTACACACATACACACACAACGAGCACACACACACACAAGCGCGAACACACACAAGCACTCACACATACAAGCACTCACAGACACAAGCACACGCATAATCATGTAGACATATAATCATACGTGACACACACCAACCTTCACACACACACATGCGCGCGTGTAAACACACACACACACACATGCTTGAGCGCACTTGCACACACACACTCATACACACACATACACAAACACACACACACACACACACACACACACACACACACACCACTCACACAATATAGCGCACACGCACACGCACACACACTCATACACACACATACACAAAAACACACACCACACACACACACACACACACACACACACACACACACACACACACACAAACACAAACACACGCTCAAGCACACTCGCACACACACCCATACACAAACACACATACACGCACACATCACTCACACACACATACACTCACACACACATACACACACACACATACACACACACACACACACACACCACACCATTCACACACACACCACTCACACACACATACACTCACACACACACACACACACACACACACACACACACACACACACACACACACACACACACACACACACACACACACACACGTTACAACAGGACGCTGTGTGGAAACAATCACTATGTTAACCATGTCCAACAGTACTGTATCCAATTCTATACTGTCATCCACTGCTTTCCTTACGGCCTGATGATAAACTTGTGTAAATAATGTGCAAATTGTTTGCAAGCAATTGAGACATGGGAAAATGGATGTATGTGTATTATATGCTTAACGTTTTATATCCTTATTGTGTAATTAACCACTTCTATAGGAAGAACTTGAGTATGTAAGGGTGTTCATGTGTGTCCATGTGACTGGAGATGTGCAACTGTGAGTATTTAGGCAAAGTGTTGGGCTGTATGTGTATCTAATTTTTCATGTGTAAATAAAATGTACTGTCAATTACATGAAAACTTGTAATACTTTTTAGCAAAGAAAAGAAAATAGTGTATCGGCATTTATCACTTGATTCTGTTTTTAAATAAAACATGATATATGTATTTTCAGTTTCACATCTTTAGGAAAATTGTCAGTGCATTTCATCAGAGAAACAATCGAATCAAAGAGAATCAAACAGTCTCATTTATTGTGGTGTATGTACTTGTATGTGTGTGAATAACATTTTGTCATTTTCAGGAAAACTGTCGTAAATTTAATCAAAGATATGAAGTAAAGAGTCATCCATTACAAAAAAAAAACAACTAAATATCTATTACGTTCTTCGTGAGTTAGAGTCGGATTTGCATTCCAGTCACCCTGAACAATGAAAATGTCTTTGGTGATGATCATTTCTGTAGAATCGTTCAGCCTGATCATCATTATAATGTGATGTGGGAGCACGTATGTTGCACTACCATGATGATGGATGCTTTTGTTTGCAGATTATATAAAGTAACACATTAAAAGGAATGATTTAAATGAAGCACATTTTGCGAAATATTTCATTACTTCCAACTATGTATATAATTTGAAGGCATTTGATTTCTAGTACTGCTACTGTCACTGTTATAACTTCCACTGCTGGTACTACTACTACTGTCATTGCTATTACTTTTGCTACAGGTATTGTGTATTTTTTAAGTAGTCCTAGGAGTTATATATATTGAGTTTTAGATCATTTTATCAATAAAGCAGCCTTAGCATCATTGTTGTTTCCATTTATTGATGGAGTATGCATGTGTATGAAAGCACACCTGTGTCTTACTTACCCAAGTTAATACAAACATGTTTGTTTTGTTTTGGTCTTGTTTTACTATAAGTACATGAACTCACATACTAAAACAACGCAACACACACACGCACGAACACACAGGCACGCGCACACACACACACGCATGAGCACACACATACTCACACACACAAACACGCACACATATGCTCACACGCACACACAAACACATACACACGCATGCGCACACACACACACACACACACATACACAAGCACACGCACACACATACACACAACCACACACGCACACACATACACAAGCACACGTGCACACATACACACACACACACACAAACACACCCACACATATGCCCACACACACCACACACACAAACAAACACATACACACACACACACACACACACACACAAGCACACACACATACACATACACACACACAAACACACAAGCACACACACACATACACACATACACACACATACACACACACACACACACACACACACACACACACACACACACACACACACACGCACACATACACACATAAAGAGTTATCGGGGTGTCGTACCAAACAACTGATTACCAGATTCCTTCAGCTGAGTTGGTGGTGTGACATAGCCTAGGTCTCTGCAAGTGGTTTCTATGTCCTTTCCACAACGTTAACAGACCATTTCCTGGTTGGTTTGTTTTTTGTTTTATATATATATATATATATATATATATATATATATATATATATATAATTTCCCCCTGTTGCCCTCCCTCTACAGTTTTCTGGAAGACTAATTTACCAAGACAGTTAGATCTTGTTACATGGCCATGTTAATATAGTTTCTTTTCTTAACAGGTCAGCATTTTCATATGGTGCAGTGTGCTGCTTTATGAATTGGAGCACTAGTTTATTGGTGTTGTGATCAGTGTATCTCACGATGACATCTCATTTCCATGCCAGGGCCATGTCTCACATGTATATCCAAAGATAGAGTATATACTCTTGTTGTTCCATACAAACTTCAACCTGGATAATGATATTGTTGTCTTTCTTGTCCTTGAGAGGCAGCTGAAATGCTCTTTCTAAAAAGAACGTTGACAGTTTCATGGACAGGAAAGAAGCAAACACAAAACTAAAATTAATGAAGATTATAAAGAAAATACAAGTACCATTTATAGCACGTTTTATGAGCACAAAGAAATTAGAGTTCCTAATCAGAAAAGGAAAGCTAGAGGAAAAAGAGCACCAGGTAGACCTACAGAGAAAATATTCGTTTACAGAATGAAGGGGAACAAAAACGGTAGGCGATATACTTGCAGGGACAAAAGATAGATTCGCATGGAAGGCCATGATTGACAAAGCAAAGGCACATGAAGATGATGATGATATGACAATCAGAATCTCAAACACACACACAAACAAAGATAGATACACACAAAAATTCACACTCACACTAAATACACACGCAGACAAGATGCACACACACACACACACACACACACACACACACACACACACACACACACAAACACACTCTCTTACACACACATACACACACACACACTCACGCACATGCACACACACACACTCATTCACTCACTCATACACATACACACACGCACGCTCACTCACACATATACACTCACATACACACACACTCACTCACACAGACACATACACATACACGCTCGCACGCGCGTGCACGCACAATGTATCTGTGTGTTTTTTTAAAAACCAACACAAAATAACAAATGCACAAACGTACAACTATCTACCATTTACCGCCATACCTAACTGATGTTAAAATATCTAACTACAGACAAGTATTGTACAGACTTTATATGCAAACCTTATATCATTACACATGACATACACAATAAGACAAACAGCAGACATACAGAGTTTTCAGAGAAGTTTCAACATGTTCAAGTAATGGTATAATTGAAGGTGATGTTCAATTTACAGATAAATGTACTGATATAAGGAGTCAATAGTGAAACTGAAAAAAAAGCTTTCAAGAAAAAATGTATTCTTCCAATAAAACATTGCTCTAAAAACAGCATCTTTATTTTATGACAACTTACTGAAGGTATCTTGCAAATAGTTATAGCAGAATCTGTCTGTGGTTACTTGTTTTGAAATAGAACAATAAGATTTTGGGGAACTCATACCTTTGTCTTCCTGTTAATATTGATGACGCTTGGGTCATGCACAAATAACAAACAGTTGATCTTTGTGTACATTGACACAACCAATATGTAAGACACATTCTCAAAAAATTCATGACCCTGTCCATGTTTTTATAATAAATAAATGAGTCATGAGTCCACATGATGTTTACATTCACACAAAAACACACATGCACATACATGTATCCACACGTACACACACACACACACACACACACACACACACACACACAAACATTCACAGAAAAACACGCACATGAAAAACACACACACATGTGCACACAGACACAGACAGATACACAGAAACACACACACACACTAACACGCACACACACAAATACACACACACAAACACTCAGACACACACACATCTTCTGACTGAATCATGATCGACAAAAACTATAGACCATGCTGCACGTGCAGCTTTGTACATGCATTAAAAACTGCATGATCGTTGTTACAAGTGTTCACAGCACTGTCAAGACATCACGTTCCGTGTCAGTCTGTTGTAATAATTCCATGGTCAGTGTTGGTCACAGTTACCTGTGTGATCGTAGATCGTGTGCTGAAGAGTGAGAGAGAAATATGGATCCACTGGTAAGTGTCTGTTTGTGTCAATATGAGTTTGTCTCGTTCTCCCAATGTGTTACTCCTCTTGCTTATTTAATGGGTTTTGTTGTTTTCTCCCCTTTTCTGTCCATCTACATGTATGTCTGTCTGTCTGTCTGTCTGTCTGTTTCTCTCTCTCTCTCTCATTCTATCTCTCTCATTGTCTCTCTTTCTTTCTCTCTCTCATTGTCTCTCTCTCTCTCTCACCCTACCTCTCTCTCTCTCATTCTTGTTTTCACTCTCTGTCTCTCTCTTTGTCTGTCTGTCTCTCTATGTCTCTCTGTCTCTTTCTCTGTCTCTCTCTGTCTGTCCCCCTCTCTCCCTCTCTCTCTTTACCCTACCAATCCAGTTTTTTTATTTATCAAACAGTATGTAATCTTACGTTCATTGTATCACCAGCTATATCAACTTCCTGATCTCACGTTGGTATCTCTTATTATTCTGGATGACCTGTGTTTATATTGCATATTATATGTATCTATGTTTATGTTACGTTAATGTATGGACCCTTTAATAACAGCCCCATTCCCCAATGTATATGTAGGCCAACGTGTCCGTGTGTTCATGTGTGTGAGTATGTTCATGTACGTTTGTTTTTATGTTAATACACACACACACACACTCACTCACTCACACACTCACACACACACACACGCAGACACACACACACATACACACTCCCAGCACACACACAAACATACACGCACGCACACACACACACGCACACACACACACACGCACACACACACATACACACACACACGCGCGCGCGCGCGCGCGCGCGTACACACACACAGGTACACACATGCAGACACATACACAAACGCACACACAAACACACATGCCAGTATACACAAACACACACACACACACACACACACACACACACACACACACACACACACACACACACACACACACACTCACACACACTCAGTCACCTTTGTAATATCCATTTCAATAAAGTATACCATGTACGCTTTGATAACGATTCTATTTCCTATAAAATGGAAAATGTCATTCCTATAATCAATCTTATTATTATAATTAATCTTATCATAACTGTTAACATTATAATGATTTTATGTTTTCATTATCATTATCATTATTATTACTTTCCACTATTATTATTATAAATATAGTTATAGTTATAATTACCGTAAGTAATAGTAGTAGTAGTAGTAATAGTAGTAGTAAAAGTAGTAACAGCAGCAGCAGCACCACCACCACCACCACCACTAGTAGTATTGGTGGTAGAAGTAGTAGAAGTAGTAGTAGTAGTAGTGATAGTATCATTACTGTTATTTTGTTGTTATTACTGCTGTTTTCATTGTTCTTCTTGTTGTTGTTACTGTTCTTATTCTTATTATTCCTATTATCATAATCATTATTATCATTATTGTCAACAGAACCATTATTATTATTATTGCTGCTGTTGTTGTAAGTGCTGCTGCTGCTGCTGCTGTTGCTGTTGTTACTTGTTATCATTATTGTTGTTATTGTTGTTGCTGCTGTCATTATAATAATTCTTATCATCTTCATCATCGTCATCATCATCATCATTTATATTATCAGTATCATTGTTTTCAGATCATCATCATCATCAATATCATCATCATCATCATTTTGATTATTACTGTCATTATTGCCATTGTTGTGGTTGCTGCTTGTTGTTGTTGTTGTTGTTGCTATGATAATTGATTTTGCTTAAGTGAATTAGTATGTGAATAATTATTCATGATCCTATGTGAGCAACTGAACGCTACTAGAACCATAAATGTTCTTAGTATTACACTCATTAAACTTATCAGATCATGAATATTCTTCATAATTAATGTCATATTGTACAGCTTTTCTTGATTTGTTTTTGTTGTTGTTGCTGTTTCTATGATTCAATATATTTCTTTGCTTTTTTCTCCATCAAATGTTTATTTTTTTTGTGGTGTGTATATGTATGATGTGACGTCTTTCCACACATTTCACAATTGGAGTCATTTTTATTCCTTTCCTAGTGATTTCCTTTGCTCGCATTTGTCCATTAGAAATTTACTTTGTATTTTTCGTTGTTTATGTTAATAATTTTACGACAGTGGTATGAGAAAGTCCTTGTGCCTCTCGTCTCTCTCTCCTCTCATTCCTCTCTCTCTCTCTCTCTCTATCTATCTATCTATCTATCTAACCTATCTATCTATCTATCTACCTATCTATCTATCTATCTAATCTCTGTCTCTATCCCTCTCCTCTCTCTCTCTCTATCTATCCATCTATCTATCTGTCTCTGTCTCTATCCCTCTCCTCTCTCTGTCTCTCTCTCTCTCTCTCTTCTCTCACACCTCTCCTCTCTCTCTCTATCTATCTATCTATCTAATCTCTGTCTCTATCCCTCTCCTCTCTCTGTCTCTCCCCTATCTATCCATCTATCTATCTGTCTCTGTCTCTATCCCTCTCCTCTCTCTGTCTATCTCTCTCTTTCTGTCTCTCACCTCTCCTCTCTCTCTCTCTCTCTCCTCTTCTCTCTCTCTCTCTTTCTCTCTCTCTTTCTCTCTCTCTCTGTCTTATCTATCTATCTATCTATCTCTGTCTCTATCCCTCTCCTCTCTCTCTCTCTATCTATCCATCTATCTATCTGTCTCTGTCTCTATCCCTCTCCTCTCTCTGTCTCTCTCTCTCTCTGTCTCTCACACTCTCCTCTCTCTCTCTCTTTCTCTCTCTCTCTTTCTCTCTCTCTTTCTCTCTCTCTCTGTCTATCTATCTATCTATCTATCTCTGTCTCTATCCCTCTCCTCTCTCTCTCTCTATCTATCCATCTATCTATCTGTCTCTGTCTCTATCCCTCTCCTCTCTCTGTCTCTCTCTCTCTCTCTCTCTGTCTCTCACACTCTCCTCTCTCTCTCTCTCTATCTATCTATCTATCTCTATCTCTATCTCTATCCCTCTCCTCTCTCTCTCTCTCTATCTATCCATCTATCTATCTGTCTCTGTCTCTATCCCTCTCCTCTCTCTGTCTCTCTCTCTCTCTCTCTCTCTGTCTCTCACACTCTCCTCTCTCTCTCTCTCTTTCTCTCTCTCTTTCTCTCTCTCTTTCTCTCTCTCTCTCTGTCTATCTATCTATCTATCTATCTCTGTCTCTATCCCTCTCCTTTCTCTCTCTCTATCTATCCATCTATCTATCTGTCTCTGTCTCTATCCCTCTCTTCTCTCTGTCTCTCTCTCTCTCTCTGTCTCTCACACTCTCCTCTCTCTCTCTCTCTTTCTCTCTCTCTGTCTCTCTCTCTTGCTGGTTTGATTTGATAATATTCATCCATACATGAATTGTCCACTTCCTTCTCGTGTAGTCTATATCAACAATTTATGATAGCAGTGGTAATGAGAAAGTCTTCGCGTTCTCTCTCTCTCTCTCTCTCTCTCTCTCTCTCTCTCTCTCTCTCTCTCTCTCTCTGTGTGTGTGTGTGTGTGTGTGTGTGTGGTTTGTATAACTGTGTAGTGCATGTATGCAATTATTATAAACTTTAAGTCAGATCTACAGACTTTAGGAAGGTACCTTTAGTTACACTGGTTGTTTCTGAGTACGTTTTAGTTTGTTTTCATACAGACAATGATATTTGATGACTGTATGGGGAATGTGAAATTTCAGGTATGTGTTCTGGGCATGTTGTAGTTTTTCATACAGACGACAATATTTGATGATCATAGGGGAAATGTGAAGTTTCAGGGTATGTGTTCATATTTATGTTGTTTCAGATTCCTCCAGACTCTGAAGAAATTCTTACCAGATTTACAGGGATCACTATTGTTGATGACAAGAAAGCTGACTTGTCATCCCAGGGTGGTTCCAGTGTTGTGAATCCAAGTTTTGAAAATGATGACCTTCCTCAGGAAAATGTCTTCAGTGGAGCTAGTGCCATGAATGTAAAAATCAGTGACTATGTGTTTTGTAATGGCCATGATGAAAAAAGAAACAAAGACGATGAGAATGAGACAAGAGGAGAAACAGAAGACAAAGATTTGGCAGGAGAGAGGAAAGGACTAGATATAAAAGATGTAGAGAGCAGAGAAAGAGAAGAAGATAATGGGATAAAAGAAATAACAGATGGAGAAGAAGGACGAAACAAGGGAAGAGGAGAAGGAAGTGGAAGAAAAGAAAACGAAGGTGATAATAGTGATGTTGATGATGACGATAGTGATGGTGAAGAAGAAGGAGAAGATGAAGGTGATTGTGATGATGATGATCAAGAAGACGAAATCGATGGTGATATTGACGAATGTGATCATAATGATGACGATGATTGGCATTTTCGAATCGTTGGTTATGTAGAAATGCGAACAGCCAGTTACAATAACATCGTAGAAGTGGATGTGAAAGAAGAACAAGAGGAGGAAGAAGAAGCAGGAGGAGAAGGAGAAAAAGAAGAAGATGACAAAGATGAAGAAGAAGAAAGAGGAGGAGGAGGGAGAGGAGGAGAAGAGCTACAAGAAGACAATGATGATGAGAACCATGAAGAAAAAGAAGAAGAAAAAGAAAAACAAGAAGAAAAAGAAGGAGAAGAAGAAGAAGAAGAAGAAGATGATGATGATGATGATGATGATGATGATGATGATGAAGAAGAAGAAGATGAAGAAGAAGAAGAGGAAGAAGAGGAAGAAGAGGAAGAAGAGGAAGAAGAGGTAGAAGAGGTAGAAGAGGTAGAAGAGGAAGGAGAAGGAGAAGAAGAAGGAGAAGGAGAAGGAGAGGGAGAGGGAGAAGGAGAAGAACATCAATCCCAAGAACAACAATACCAAAATAACCATCAACAACAACAACAACGAGAACAATACCAGTCCCAACAGCAGCACGACCAAAGGCCTCAAAGGCAACACCAACAACAACATCAACAACACCCTCAACAATACCACAAACACCTACAGCAAAAACAACAACAGCATCTACAACCACAAAGCCACAACCAACGACAACATAGTAATGATGGTCAACAACCTTCAGACATTCCTGCCACTGAAAATATCCAAAAACCTCAAAATCTCTACCCGTGTACTATCTGCAATAAAACGTTCAAGCGGAAAAGTAACTTACAACAACACCGTGTGGTCCATTCCGGAGACAAACTTTTCCCGTGTCCATTCTGTAGACGGGCCTTCAAAAGAAAAGGTAACTTAAAAAAACATAAAATAATACATTCAGGACTTGGATCTTTTACATGTCCAGTTTGTAGACAGACCTTCAATACAGAAGGTAAATTAAAACGACATGAACAGATACATTCAGGACATAGTAATGATAGTCAACAACCTTCAGACATTCCTGCCACTGAAAATATCCAAAAACCTCAAAATCTCTACCCGTGTACTATCTGCAATAAAACGTTCAAGCGGAAAAGTAACTTACAACAACACCGTGTGGTCCATTCCGGAGACAAACCTTTCCCGTGTCCATTCTGTAGACGGGCCTTCAAAAGAAAAGGTGACTTAAAAAAACATAAAATAATACATTCAGGACTTGGATCTTTCACATGTCCAGTCTGTAGACAGACCTTCAATACAGAAGGTAAATTAAAACGACATGAACAGATACATTCAGAACTCAAACCTTTCCAATGTGCAAAGTGTGGAAAGGCCTTCTATCAAAGAGGTATGTTACAAAGACATGAAAAGATACATTCAGGACTCAAACGTTTCCAGTGTGCAGAGTGTGGAAAGGCCTTCAATCGAAGAGATGTGTTACAACAACATGAACAAATACATTCAGGACTCAAACCTTTCCAATGTGCAAAGTGTGGAAAGGCCTTCTATCGAAGAGATATGTTACAAAGACATGAACAAGTACATTCAAGACTCAAACCTTTCCAGTGTGCAGAGTGTGGAAAGGCCTTCAATCGAAGAGATGCGTTAGAACAACATGAACAAACACATTCAGGACTCAAACCTTTCCAATGTGCAAAGTGTGGAAAGGCCTTCTATCAAAGAGGTATGTTACAAAGACATGAACAAACACATTCAGGACTCAAACGTTTCCAGTGTGCAGAGTGTGGAAAGGCCTTCAATCGAAGAGATAACTTACAACGACATGAGTCAGGGCATTCAGAACTCGAAGCTTTCTGATGTACAGTCTTCGGACATGTCTTCAACAACAATGACCAATAAAACACGAGCTAGAGCATCGTGGATAGAAACAGTCCAAGAGTAAAGTCTTGACAATGCTTTCAGTCAGAAACCTCTCAGAAAGATATGAACAACAATACTTGGGATCTAAACAATTCAAACGTAAAACCTGTGACTACACATTTCCTCAGGAAGTTCATTTGTATCAAACGAAATGTACAGTATTCATCTTAGAACTTGACGTAGACGAAATACCAACCATTATTGGATTTTTGGGTCTACAACTGGGTACAGAAACAAACAAGGTATAAAAACAAGTAGAACACAAACACAAAATGTAGACATATGCACAGGAAAGGAACAATACAACTAACATATCAAAACTATCCACACCATGCCATCATCATTGAAGTATAGATCATCAATTTCAAACTCTCCACGTTCAGTGCATATTGTATTATTGTTTCTATATGATACAGATTTATGAAAACGTGTTGACATCATAAAACAGTCAGCAACACACCCATAGTGTATAAGGAAGATGCATGTTGTACATCCATACTGTACAATATCAGCACGTTGACAAGTGTACAGTTATGTCAACACATGATATAAAAATATGCTGATACAAACACATACAGATATAAAATAATGTGGTATTAACCCTGCGCGCTTATACATACGCACGCACATGATCACACGTACGTAAAATCACACGCAACACATGCACGTTCACACACACACACACACACACACAAGTACACACACACACACACACACACACCACACACACACACACACACACACACACACACACACACACACACACACACACACACACACACAACACAAGCACACACAAAATCGTGCATGCATATAATCACACAAAACACATACAAACCTTCAAACACGCACACGTATGTACCCAAGTTAATAGAAACGTGTTCGTTTTGTTTTGGTCTTGTTTTACTATAAGCACTATAAATATCTGTTATATTCTTCGTGGGTTAGAGTCTGATTTGCATTCCAGTCACCCTGAACAATGAAAATGTTTTTCTTGTCAACTTTGGTGATGATCATTTCTGTAGAATCATTCAACCTGATCATCATTATAATGTGATGTGGGAGCACGTATGTTGCACTACCATGATGTTCCATGCTTTTTTTTTCTCAGATTATATATAGTAACACATTACAAGGACTGATTTCAATGGAACACATTTTGTGAAATATTTCATTATATTCAACCACAAATATTTTGAAAGCATTTGATTTCTAATACTGCTAATGTCACTGCTATAACTATCGCAACTGCTACTGCATGTACTGTCATCATTATTGCTATTGTTACAGGTATCTTGTGTCCTTTGACTGGTCCTATAAGTTATGAATATACTGATCTTTTAGTCCATTTATCCAATAAAGCAGTCTTAGCATCATTGTTGTGTGTATTTATTGATCGAGTATGTATATGTATGAAAGCACACCTGTGTCTTACTTACCCAAATTAATAGAAACATGTTTGTTTTGTTTTGGTCTTGTTTTACTATAAGCACATAAACTCACATACTAAAACAACGCAACACGCACACGCACGCATGCACACACATACACATTCACACACATGCTCACACACATACACACACAAACACACACACACATACATGTACACACATACACACAAACACATAAGCACACACACATACACATACACATACACACACACACAAACACACACACATACATACATAAAAACACACAAGCACACACACACACACACACACACACACACACACACACAGACACACACACACAAACACACACACATGAAGAGCTATTGGGGTGTTGTACCAAAGAACTGTTTACCAGATTCCTCCAGCTGTGTTGGTGGTGTGACATAGCCTAGGTCTCTGCAAGTGGTTTCTCTGTCTGTTTCACAATGTCATCAGACCATTTCTTGATTTGTTTGTTTTTTTTATAATTTCCACTGTTGCCCTCCCTCTACAGTTTTCTGGAAGACTGATTTAGCAAGACAGTTGGATCTTGTTACATGGCCATGTTAACATAGTTTCTGTTCTTAACAGGTCAGCATCTTCATATGGTGCAGTGTGCTGCTTCATGTTTTGGACCACTAGTTCATTGGTGATATGATCAGTGTATCTCACGATGACATCTCATTTCCATGGCAGGGCTCATCTTTTCAAACTCGCTATGAGGGCCCTGTCTCACGTGCATACCCAAAGATAGTGTACTCTTGTTGTTCCATTTAAACAACAACCTGGATAATGATGTTGTTGTCTTTCTTGTCCTTGAGAGGCAGCTGAAATATGGTTCCTCAGAAGAACGTTAAGAGTTCCATGGGCAGGAAAGAAGCAAACATAAAACGAAAATTAATAAAGAATATAAAGAAAATACAAGTAGCACATTTTATGAGGAAAAAGAAATTCGAGTGCCTAATCAGAAAAGGAAAGCTAGTGGAAAAAGGGCATCAGGTAGACCTAGGGAGAAAATATGCGTTTACAGAATGACTGGGAACAAAAACGGTAGGCGATATACTTGCAGTGACAAAAGATAGATTCGCATGGAAGGCCATGATTGCCAAAGCAAAGGCACATGAAGATGATAATAATAATAATAATTACAATAATTACAATATTTATATAGCGCAAAATCTTGATAAAATCAAATCTAAGCGCTGAAGCAGACACACACGCAAGCACGCACGCACGCACACACACGCACGCACACACACAGACACACACACACACACACACACACCCACACACACGCATGGCTATAAATGGGGAGAAAGAATAAAAGCAATAAAAGCAAGAATAAAAGCAATGGAAAATTATAGAGAGCATAGCATATACAATTATATATTATAACCATGTGATTCCCTCCGAGCGGAGACAGGCTGCAGAGGGGGGGGGGTGGGGTTGAGTGAGGTTAGGATTTTATGCGGAGGAGAAAAGGTGAGTTTTGAGAGCGGACTTGAAGGAGACAAAAGTAGGTTGCTGACGGACTGAGAGAGGAAGTTTGTTCCAGGAGAGTGGACCAGAAACAGAGAAGGCTCGTGGACCATAGGTATTGAGCTTAGTGCATGGAAAGCGAAAAGTCAGAGGATCAGAGGCAGAGCGGAGGGTACGTGAGGGAACATAGATCTCAAGTAGGCTTGACAGGTAATCGGGGGCTGCGTTATTGAGGCTTTTGTAGCACATGGTGTCTAGTTTGTACTGTATGCGCTTTGATACAGGGAGCCAGTGAAGTTGTGCCAGGAGAGGAGATATGTGGTCAGCTTTTTTCTTTTTGAGTACAAGGCGTGCAGCATTGTTTTGAATTCGCTGTAGGATGTGAATGGTGGAGGCAGGAAGACCAGACAGGAGTGAATTGCAATAGTCAATGCGAGACATTATGAAGGAGAGAACGAGTTTTGCAGTTGTTTCGACAGAGAGATACTTCCTGATCAGCTTTATACGATGGAGATGATAGTAGCAGGATCTGGCAGTTTGAGAAACAAAGTTGTTCATGGAGAGGGTAGAGTCAATGCAGACACCAAGGTTTTTAGCTGAATCAGAAATTGGGACTGATGTGTTACATAATGGGAGAGAAAGAGGAGGCAGCTGAGAAAGTTTCTGACGGGTGCCAATGAGGATAGCTTCTGTTTTGTCGTCATTAAGCTGATGATGATGATATGACAATCAGAATCTCAAAGACACATAGATCGAGATAGATACACACACAAAAATAAACACGCACATTAGATACACACACATACTCACACACACACACACACACACTCACACACTCACACACACACACACACACACACACACACACACACACACACACACACACACACACACACACAAGCACACACATGTAAACATTCACATACACCAACACATCAATACACATACAAAACACGTACATGAATAACACACACACACACACACACTCACGCATGCGCGCGCGCACGCACACACTCACACACACATACACGCATCTCAATGAATGAATCATGATCAACAACAACTAACGTCCGCGCTGCACGTGCAGGTTTGTAAATGCATAAAAACTGCATGATCGTTGTTACAAGTGTTCGCAGCACTGTCAAGACATCACGTTCCGTGTCAGTCTGTTGTAATAATTCCATGGTCAGTGTTGGTTACAGTTACCTGTGTGATCGTAGATCGTGTGCTGAAGAGTGAGAGAGAAATATGGATCCACTGGTAAGTGTCTGTGTTAGTATCAGTTTGTCTCGTTCTCCCACTGTGTTACTCTTCTTGTCTATTTAATGGCTTTTGTTACTTTGTCCCATTTTCTGTCCATCCCTGTCTGTCTGTCTGTCTGTGTGTGTGTCTGTCGGTCTGTCTCTGTCTCTCTGTCTCTCTGTCTCTCTCTCTTCTCTGTCTCTGTCTGTCTCTGTCTCTCTGTCTCTGTCTCTCTCTGTCTGTCTCTGTCTCTGTCTCTGTCTCTCTCTCTCTCTTTCTCCCTCTACATATCCACCTCTCAATGTTTTATCACACTGTATGGAATTTTACATTCATTACATCACCACCTATATCAACTGTCTGATCTCATTTATTATCTGTTGTTATTCTGGATGACCTATGTTTACATGGCATATCATTTATATTTATATTACGTTAATGTATGGACCCTTTAATAAAAGCCACACCCACAATCTGTATGTAGGAAAATGTGTGTGCGTGTGCACATGTGTGAGTATGTTCATGTACGTTTGTTTAATGTGAATATGTGCCTACAAAATGTTGTTTTTACCTAATGATTATGCATTTTCTACTTTGTGAATATGTGTGCATCTGTGTCTGTTTGTCTGTGTCTGTGTGTGTGTGTGTGGTGAGTAGATTAGTGTTGTTACTGCTGATTTATTTTTGGACATACTGATCTGTTACTTTTGATAAATTGTCAGTTTATATTATATCAATGTATGTCAGAGTGCATATGCATAGATTTGGTACACACACACACCACACACACACACACACACACACACACACACACACACACACACAAACCACACACACACCACACGCACACAAACACACACACGGGCACACACACGCACACCACAGACACACACAGCACACACACACACACAACGCACACACAAACACAACACACACCAGCACCACACACACACACACACACACACACACACACACACACACACACACACACACACACTCAGTCACCTTTTTATATCCATTTAAATAAAGTATACCATGTACGCTTGATTGTACGATTCTATTTCACTAAAATAGAAATGTCTTTATAATCAATCTTCTTATCGTAGATAATAGTATTATCATAATTGTTAACATCATATGATATTTTATTTTTATTATCATTTCTTTTCACTATTATTATCATAATATCCCTCATTATAATTACCATTAGTAATAGTAGCAGCAGTAATAGTAGTAGTAAAAGTAGTAAGAGCAGCAGCACCAGTAGTATTAGTGGTAGAAGTAGTAGTGGTAGAAGTAGTAGTAGTAGTAGTAGCAGTAGTAGTAGTAAGTAGTAGTGTCAGGTTGCAGTTGTCTGGGTGCTGGTCCAGTTCGTGCTAGGCCTTGATTAAGTTATCGTATTCCGAACCAAGGTTGGTTTCGTGGTCCACATGGTTGCCTTGGTGACAGGTGGAGATTTCATTGATGCTCTCTTGGTGGTCAAGGGAGTCTAATTTCTGTTTGGGAAATATTTTCTCGG
This sequence comes from Monoplex corrugatus, assembly GCA_030674185.1. Lineage (NCBI taxonomy): Eukaryota > Metazoa > Mollusca > Gastropoda > Littorinimorpha > Ranellidae > Monoplex > Monoplex corrugatus. The sequence goes on along the minus strand of JAPXFY010000037.1, from coordinate 148,972 downwards.
TAGGGTTTGTTTCCTTTGCTGTTTGCCTCATGTGTGTGAAGGTTAATATGTAGGTCTGTTTTCAAGGAGCGAATCACTGTTTCATTTGGACCTGTGAATCACGCTTTACATTAGGATTCGGTGGATTGTGGGGCCAACCTCCGTCCAGGTTTGATTTTTGAGTTCTACTGACTTAGACATTTCCTGGCAGTTGTCGAATATTTGTGGAAGAATTTACCAAGGAGTGTGTGGTGGTTGTGTGATTCTAGTGAAATTGTCATCTTCATATGTTAATAGAATTTGGTCAGGGCTAAGTTTACCTTGCCTGGTGCAATGTGATGATTACTTATACCTAACCTCAAGTTCATTTCAGTTAACAGTTCAACTAACTTTCAAGGGTTTATGTTTTCTTTTGTGGTGCTGAGCTTATCATAATTCGAGTGAGCCTTTAACTATGAAGCGCTGTGGATTATACAATGTTAATACGTTGTGTGGTTATTTGATGAAATTCGTGATGTTGGACTTGTGTTTGAGAACCGTTTTTGTGGGGTTTAACCAGCCTGGGACTGCCAAGCTGGTTTAGACAGCGTTTGGGTTAAGACTGCTGATAGCAAAGGCCAGCATCAGGTTGACTGTGCAGTCGAGTAACTTTGTGCACTTGCTGTTAGAGTCCTGGTGCTGTAGGATGTTTGGATGTAGATGTTTGAAATGTGTGGGTGAAGCAGCTAGATTGATGTGTGTGTTGTGTGTGTGTTGTGTGTGTGTGTGTGTGTGTGTGTGGTGTGTGTGTGTGTGTGTGTGTGTGTGTGTGTGTGTGTGTGTGTGTGTGTGTGCAGTGAACAATTGCGATTAAGATATATGTTAATGTGTAATATGTGAACTCCTGTATGGTTGGATGACAGCTATTAAATATGGGTGAATGAAAAAATAGTTGTTTGTTGACCATTACTGTGTGTTGGGAAGATAAGTAATTAGGTCTGTAAATTCTGCCTATCCCTCTTAGCAAGATCAGGTCTTAGCAAACCTGATATATGGTGGAGATGCGGGGTAAAGTTTGATTTGTATAGGAATTGGTGTTAGGATAGTTTGTAGTTTTGGGTAGGTAGTGTGGGAGGTTGATAACCCTTTTTTCTGACATGCACGCAGATACTGGCACACATTCGTAATCATTAAGGACACTAGTGTGGTCCATGGGGCGGTTGGCGGAGGTGCCTTTGACTGGGCAGAGGTATGACTTGAGTTTGGGTTTTAGAATTAGCTTAGGCAGGAGCCCAACTCGAGATTAGGTGTAGGCAACGAGCACTCAGGAGTGTAACACTTCTGAATTGCCCTTGTTCTCAAATGAATGGGGATGAATGAGTTGTGACTCATCTGTACTGTTTTGTTAAGTGTTGGAGTTAAAAAAATAATTGTAAAACTGTTCCACTCTTTTTCTCAGTGCTGATATTTACTTTGGTCTGATAATGATCAGTGTGTTATGATTATGTGATTGTTGTTTCATATGAGTGACGTTTGGGTATAGGTCACGAAGTTGACCGATATTACCAGTCTTTGGGTAAAGCTTAGCTCTCAGCTTATAAGAGGGATGAGTGAGTGTTTAACAAACCACTTTACTGTGTATGTCCAGAAGTTCTGTGGAAGAGAGATTAGCTCGTCTTAGGTCAGTTGATAGCCGGAGAAATCCTGATAGTACCATGGCTTCTAAGGAGACAGATATGGAGTTGGTGGAGAAATTTAAACAGATGGGTGAGACTGTAGGCATGCAAAGTGAGACGTTGGCTAAGTTTGTAGTGGAGAATATGAAGGTGGCCAAGGAAGAGCGACAATGGGAGGCAATAAAAGAGGCCGAGTTAAAGGTGTTGTTTGAACGGAAAGATGCCGAGTTACAACTATTAAAAGATCAGAAGGCCAGGGAGGAGGAAATAAAGGAAGCTGAGCTACAGCTGATAAGGGATCAGAACGCTGCTGAGAATGAGCAGAGAGCTAGAGAAGAGGCTGCTGAGAGACATCAGATAGAGAGGGAAAAGGAGCTGGAAGCCAGAGAAGATGCCGCTGAGAGGGATGGGCAAAGGAAACAAGAGGCGGAAATACAGTATCTGAAGAAGAAGGCTGAGAAAGCTGATCACAAGCATGTGAAAATGGATCCATTGAAGGATGATGATGATGTAAACCAGTACCTACGTCATTTTGAACAGGTTGCTGAGCTCTGTGGATGGGAAAAGTCGTCATGGGCAAGTAGGATTGTGTCAATAGTTAGAGATAAGGCTAGGGAAGCAGTCTTGAGGATGAACTCAGCCAACATTAAGGATTATGAGAAGGTCAAGGAAACTCTATTAGCATTTTTCCAGTTAGATGCAGATGCCTATCGTATGACGTTCTGGGAGATGAGGAAGGAGGCTGCCAAGACTTTTGCTCAGCTATTTGACCAATTGAGGTCTTGCTTCACACAGTGGTGTAAGTCTGCTGGCAAGGATGAGGGAAAGGCTGAGGAGGTCATCGACCTTATGCTGCAGGAGCAGTTATATATGACGTTAACGGCGGACATATATCTTAAGGTTAAGGAGGCACGTCCAGCTACGGCTGAGAAAGTGGCTGAGATGGCTACTAGGTTGGCTGATACCAAGAGGGTCCACAAGCAGACCCAACAGCAGCGGAAGATCTTCCTGGAGGGCATCGTAGACAAGAAAGGGGATAAAAAAAACTAAAGGCAGTGGAGGTCCCAGGTGACTGCAAGGGGAATGATACTCGTTCGTCATCAGCCGATCCGTTGATTACGCCTAGGGAAGGACTGAGACGCTGGAGTAGGCAACCACTCTCTGAAAAGATCTGTAGGTTTTTTAAGCAAAAGGGACATGTTGTGGGTCAATGTCCGAAGCTGTTCTCGGGGGAAACAAACAACCCACCAGCGGGCGTGTGACGAGCAAGGACGCATGAGGAGTGCGAGGATCTAACAATGTCAACTCCGTCATTGTGTGTTGTCGTGTGCGGCTAAATCGTATACGCCACGTTGCACGGTCACAGTAAATGGGCAAAGAAGTGCCAGGGCTCCGTGATACAGGCGCGACCTATACCGTCGTGGCAGAATTCCTAGTCGAACCTGGGGACTATACAGGGCAGCAAGTGGAGGTAGTACTAGCAGAATCGAAGGTGAAGTACCAGGTTCCATTTGCACAAGTAGACTTTGAATCACCTTTTGTTCATGGGAGAATGGTTGTACTGGTGTTCAAGAAGCCAGGGGATCCAGTGCTCATCGGGAATTGGGCAGTTAGTACTTGGGGAGACGAGCCGCAGAAGGTACCTGTCTATGCCAATCCTACTCGTGTGTGGGCAGTTCAGACTCGGGCGCAGGCCAAGCAAGAGGATTTGCCGCCACACGTATTACCGGTGCGAGATAAAGTTGCTGGTGTAGAGCCAGAACTATGGTGGAACTACAGAGGGAGGATGCGTCTCTTGACAGACCAAGAAAAGCTGCAGAGCAAGGCTACAGCTAAAGACAGGACGTGGGTACATGACATATAGTTTTCAAAACAATTTGTTGGTAAGAAAGTACAGTACGCCCCATGAAACCTACACTCAAGTGGTGGTGCCCAAAGGGCTCAGACCTGAAGTGATGAGGTTAGCTCATGATGTGCCGATGGCTGGGCATTTGGGGATTAAGAGGACGAAGCAGAGGGTTCTGCAACATTTCTACTGGCCAGGAGTGTGTCAGCAGGTGGCTCGGTATTGCTGCTCATGTATAAAGTGTCAGAAGACTGGATCGAGGCAGGATACCGCCTGTACCATTGGTCAAAGCTCCTATTATTGGAGAGCCTTTCGAGAAGGTAGGAGTGGACCTGATTGGGCCTATTGTGCCTATGTCTGAGAGCGGGAACCACTACATCCTTGTGGTGATGGACTATGCCACAAGGTATTCGGAGGCTGTGCCATTGCGCAACATCGACACTGCACTGTGGTGGAGGCCTTATTCACGATGTGGACAAGGACGGGGATCCCGCGTGAGATGCTGTCAGATAGAGATACCCAGTTTACTAGTGACATGATGGATGAAATTCACCGTCTTCTTGCAATCAAGGGATTGAGGACGACACCATACCATGCCCAGTGTAATGGACTGGTACAGCGTTTCAATGGAACCCTGAAGAAGATACTAAAACGCTTGGCCATGGATCAGCCACGAGTTTGGGACCGATGGATTCCAGCCGCTCTATTCGCATACTGGGAGGTGCCACAAGCCAGCACAGGGTATTCCCCTTTTCAGTTGCTGTATGGTCGGAGAGCGCGGGGACCCATGCGACTGCTGGAGGATGTGTGGTTGTGTCCTGGCGACCAGAAATTAGAACCGCAGCACAGTACGTAGTAGACCTGCGAAATAGGATAGCCAGTACGTGTGACATGGCGAAAGAAGCTCTGAAGGAAGCAGGAAAGACACAGAAGTGGCAGTTTGACAGGAAGGCCAAGCTGAGGGAGTTCCCCTGGGGAGCAAGTGTTAGTGCTGCGTCCAGAGAAGCATAACAAGCTCGAGCTTGCATGGAAGGGTCCTTACCATGTGGTCCAGAGATTGGGGGAGGTGGATTACAAAATTCAGATTGAGCGTGGCACGAAAATTTTCCACGCCAACCTTTTGAAACTTTTTGTCCAGAGAGTAGACGAGGACAAATGTCAGGTGACGGCCAAGGCGGTCGTCATGGAGGAGACAGAGCAACAAGATGAAGAGGAGGAGAAAGAACGAGAAGTCACGCCGATCGTGACTAAGGATATCCCAATGGTACCGTTGGAACCGTCTGAGACGTTCAGAGATGTGGTGATCAATACCACGAGTTCCAAATTTGAGGATCAGCTCAGACTGTTGACGGGCAGCTACTGCGATGTGTTCACTGACTTGCCATCTCAAACGACACTGGAAAAGTGCGAGATTAAGCTGAGGGACAGTACGCCTATTAGATCACGACCATACCCAGTTCCTTTCATGCAGTGGGAGACAGTCAAGGAAGAGATAGAAGCCATGCTCAAGCTTGGAGTGATTGAACCATCGACGTCACCATACGCATCACCAATAGTCCTCGTCAAGAAAAAAGATGGGAAGATCCGTTTTTGCGTTGACTACCGGAAGCTCAACAAGATCGTCGAGTTCGACACTGAGCCCATGCCGGAAATTGAGTACCTTTCTCAACACTGGGTCAGAGACGGTTTCTCAGCAAAATTGATCTTGCCAAGGGGTACTGGCAGATTCCTGTGCCGGTGAAGGATCGCCCCAAGACAGCGTTTGTCACCCCTCAGGGATGTTTCCAGTGGCAGGTAATGCCGTTTGGGCTATGTACGCCTGGGGCCGTATTCACCAAGATGATGCAGAAACTACTTGCTCCGTTGGACCACGACTGCGTCGATAACTTCATTGATGACATCTTAGTGGCGACTGAGACGGAGGAGCAACACCTTAGTGTGCTACGTAGTCTTTTCCAACGTCTGCGTGAATGCAAGCTCGTCGCCCGACTTCTCAAAGTGAGTTGGGATGTGCTGAGGTGGAATATCTGGGTCATCGTGTGGGTTTCGGCAGAATTAAACCCACAGAGGACAAGATGGAGAAAATCCGCCAGGCAAAGCGACCTCAGACCAAAAAGCAAATGCTCAGTTTTTTAGAACTGGTGGGATTTTACCGAAAGTTTATCCCGCAGTTCTCTGATCGTGCCTTGCCTCTCACTGATCTCACCAAAGGAGGGAAGCCGAGAGTGGTGCAATGGACCCAGGAGTGCGAGAAAGCTTTTGAAAAACTGAAGGGGATGTTCTGTGAGCCGCCAGTCTGTTGTCTGCCTATCCAAGGAGGGAGGTTTGTGCTGCAAACCAACGCGTCAGAGACTGGATTGGGAGCCATTCTGTTGCAGGAACAGGAGGGTGAACTGCACCCACTGGCGTGTGCCAGTAAGAAATTGTTGCTAGCGGAGAAAAACTTCCAGATAACCGTGTTACTTGAAAACAGGTTATATGTGAACTTCAGATGTAGTTCGGTTCACTTTCGAGAGTCTATATTTTTTCTATGTTCACCCTATAGTCCAGTTGAGTGTACTTGGCAAGGGTGATGTGGCGTTTGTACCCGTTTGTGCTGTTTCCGTGCTGTTAAAATCTCTATGTCGCCGTGAGGAGCAGACAAGAATTCTGGTGAAGACCAGTGCAGTTTCTGCGACTCTGTTGAAGAGGTGGTTCCCCCCTTTGTATACAAACCCCGTTTTGACCAGCATGTGGGACCAGTCCTTGGGAAAACGGTCCATAAAATTAAATATTTGTATCCTGGTCTTCCGGTTGCCTTATCTGCGGACTGGTGTCGTCCAACCAGCACATCACTAAATCCACAATCGACCACCCTTCACCAGAACTCCGTACAAGTACTGGCAGATCAGGGATTTTTTCTTCCTCGCTCGTTGCTACGTGCTACAGTTCCTGGTCATCAGTGTGCTGTCAGAAGAATTTGCCAAGGAGTGTGTGGTGGTTGTGTGATTCTACTATGTGTGTGCATTGGGACGGGTAGTAAAATTGTCATCTTCATATGTTAATAGAATTTGGTCAGGGCTAAGTTTAATCATTTACCTTGCCTGGTGCAATGTGATGATTACTTGTACCTAACCTCAAGTTCATTTCAGTTAACAGTTCAACTGAATTTCAAGGGGTTTATGTTTTCTTTTGTGGTACTAAGCTTATCATAATTCGATTAAGCCTTTAATTATGAAGCGCTGTGGATTATACAATGTTAATACATTGTGTGGTTATTTGATGAAATTTGTGATGTTGGACTTGTGTTTGAGAACCGTTTTTGTGGGGTTTAACCAGCCTGGGACTGCCAAGCTGGTTTAGACAGCGTTTGGGTTAAGACTGCTTATAGCAAAGGCCAGCATCAGGTTGACTGTGCAGTCGAGTAACTTTGTGCATTCGCTGTTAAGAGTCCTGGTGCTGTAGGGTGTTTGGATGTAGATGTTTGAAATGTGTGGGTGAAGCAGCTAGTTTGTGTGTGTGTGTGTGTGTGTGTGTGTGTGTGTGTGTGTGTGTGTGTGTGTGTGTATGTGTGTGTGTGTGTGTGTGTGTGTGTGTGTGTGTGTGTGTGTGTGTGTGTGTGTGCAGTGAATAGTTGCGATTAAGATATATGTTAATGTGTAATTTGTGAACTCCTGTATGGTTGGATGACAGCTATTAAATACATGTATGGGTGAATGAAAAAATAGTTGTTTGTTGACCATTACTGTGTGTTGGGAAGATAAGTAATTAGGTCTGTAAATTCTGTCTATCCCTCTTAGCAAGATCAGGTCTCAACGAGCCTGACAAGTAGTAGTAGGTAGCTAGTAGTAGTACTAGTACTGTTATTCTGTTGTTATTACTGCTGTTTTTATTATTCTGCTTGTTGTTGTTACTGTTCTTATCCTGATTATTCTTATCATCATCATCATCATTGTTATCATTATTGTCAACAGTATCATTATTATCACTATTATTGCTGCTGTTATTGTAAGTGCTGCTGCTGCTGCTGTTGCTGTTGTTGCTGTTGTCATTATTACAGCTTTTATCATCTTCTTCATCATCATCATCATCATTTATATTATCAGTATCATGGTTTTAAGATCAGCATCAGCATCATCATCATTTTAATTATTACTGTCATTATTGCCATTGTTGTGGTTGTTGCTTGTTCTTGTTGTTTGTTGTTGTTGTTGGCTATGATAATTGATTTTGCTTAAGTTAATTGGTATGTAAATAATTATCCATGATCCTATGCGAGCAACTGAACGCTACTAGAAACATAAATGTTCTTAGTATTACATTCATTAAACTTGGATCAGATCAGATCATGAATATTCTTCGTAATTAATGTCATATTGTACAGCTTTTCTTGATTTGTTGTTGTTGTTGCTGTTTCTATGATTCAATATATTTCTTTGCTTTTTTTCTCCATCAAGTGTTTAATTTTTTGTGGTGTGTATATATATGATGTGATGTCTTTCCACACATTTCTCAGTTGGAGTCATTTTATTCCTTTCCTAGTGATTTCCCTTTTGCTCGCATTTGTCCATTAGAAATTTACTTGTATTTTTACGTTGTTTATGTTAACAATTTACGACAGTGGTATGAGAAAGTCCTTGTGCTCTCTCTCTCTCTCTCTCTCTCTCTCTCTCTCTCTCTCTCTCTCTCTCTCTCTCTCTATCGATCTATCTATCTCTGTCTCTATCCCTCTCCTCTCTCTCTCTCTCTCTATCTATCTATCTATCCATCTATCTATCTGTCTCTATAATTAATAATAATTACAATATTTATATAGCGCAAAATCTTGATAAAATCAAATCTAAGCGCTGAAGCAGACACCACGCACGCACGCACGCACGCACACACACACACACACACACACACGCGCATGGCTATAAATGGGGAGAAAGAATAAAAGCAATAAAAGCAATAAAAGCAAGAATAAAAGCAATGGAAAATTATAGAGAGCATAGCATATACAATTATATATTATAACCATGTGATTCCCCTCTGAGCGGAGACAGGCTGCAGAGGAGGGAGGGGGGGTTGAGTGAGGTTAGGATTTTATGCAGAGGAGAAAAGGTGGGTTTTGAGAGCGGACTTGAAGGAGACAAAAGTAGGTTGCTGACGGACTGAGAGAGGAAGTTTGTTCCAGGAGAGTGGACCAGAAACAGAGAAGGCTCGTGGACCATAGGTATTGAGCTTAATGCGTGGAAAGCGAAAAGTCAGAGGATCGGAGGCAGAGCGGAGGGTACGTGAGGGAACATAGATCTCAAGTAGGCTTGACAGGTAATCGGGGGCTGCGTTATTGAGGCTTTTGTAGCACATGGTGTCTAGTTTGTATTGTATGCGCTTTGATACAGGGAGCTAGTGAAGTTGTGCCAGGAGAGGAGATATGTGGTCAGCTTTTTTCTTTTTGAGTACAAGGCGTACAGCATTGTTTTGAATGCGCTGTAGGATGTGAATGGTGGAGGCAGGAAGACCAGACAGGAGTGAATTGCAATAGTCAATGCGAGACATTATGAAGGAGAGAACGAGTTTTGCAGTTGTTTCGACAGAGAGATACTTCCTGATCAGCCTTATACGATGGAGATGATAGTAGCAAGATCTGGCAGTTTGAGAAACAAAGTTGTTCATGGAGAGGGTAGAGTCAATGCAGACACCAAGGTTTTTAGCTGAATCAGAAATTGGGACTGATGTGTTACATAATGGGAGAGAAAGAGGAGGCAGCTGAGAAAGTTTCTGACGGGTGCCAATGAGGATAGCTTCTGTCTTGTCATCATTAAGCTGAAGTTTATTGTGTGTCATCCAGTTCTTAATGTCCGAGTAACACTCAGTGGTGCGAGTCAACAGGCGCTGTATATTATCAGGTGAGTCACTGTCTTGAAGTTGGGTGTCATCAGCATAGAAGTGGTGTTTTATAGAGTGGGAGTTGATGATGGTGGACGAGGGGGAGGTGTAAAGAGTGAAAAGAACAGGGCCAAGGACAGATCCTTGTGGAACACCACAGGTCAGGTATGCAGGTTGAGAGTAAGTGCCATTGATGAGAACAGTTTTTCTGTTTGATAGGTATGAAGTGAACCAGGACAGAGCAATGTCAGAGATGCCAAAAGTATGATGAAGTCTAGAAAGGAGAATACCATGATCAATGGTGTCAAAGGCTGCAGACAGATCAAGGAGTGTGAGGAGAGAGACTTTGCCAGTATCAGTTGCAAGGAGGAGATTGTTGAGAATGTGTAGTAGGGCAGTTTCAGTGCTATGGCACTGGCGGTAGGCTGACTGGAAAGGATTGAGGAGATTGTTGGCAGACAGGTGAGAGTTCAGCTGGTTGAGGACGACTTTTTCAAGGAGTTTCGACAAGAAAGAGAGATTAGAGATAGGCCGATAATTTTTCAGTTCATTTGGGTCTAAATTGTGTTTCTTGAGGAGAGGGTGAACAATAGCAGACTTGAAAGAATCTGGGACAGTTCCAGTTTGAAGAGAAGTGTTGATGATGTCAGTGATGAATGGGAGGAGAGTAGGGAGACAGTCGGAGTAGAGAGAACCTGGAAGAGGATCCAGTTCGCAGGTTTTGAACGACATGGATCTGATTGTGTTGAAAATTTCTTCTTGTGAGACTGGGGTAAAAATAGTAAGAGGTGTGCCAGAGAAGGAAGGGTCAGGTGGGCATGGTTGACAGGGTGTCCTGTCAAGCCTGTCATGAAGAGTTTGTATTTTGGTGGTGAAATACTTGGAGAATACAGATGGGAGTTCTTCATTTGTATGTTTTGTTGGGAGAGGTAAATCTTTTCGTGTGCCAAGGAGATGATTCATGGTTGTAAGAGTTCTTTTGAAGAAGAGGCATTCAGGATTTTGGTTTGGAAATAGCTTGTTTTTGCTGATGCAATGAGGGTGGATACTTTTGTTTTAGAGGCTTGGAAAAGTTGCCTGTGTACAGTGAGTTTGGATTTGCGCCAACGGCGCTCTGCTCTGCGGCGGGCACGTTTTGCACAGGCAATCTCATGAGTGAGCCAGGGGGTAGGGGGGCAGTCAGGTAAAAGACGGGTTGTGGCTGGAGCATGAGTGTCCAGAAGATGGTGGAGAGTAGTATAGAATTCATCGGCAAGGTTATGTGACTTTTCAGAAAGGAGATGGGAGGCATCAGATGAAAATGTGGAGAGGTCGATAGATTTGAGATTGCATCGAGTCACTGTGCGCATGGTACGGGAAGGAGGAGAAATGTCGAGAGAACAGAGAATTGCAGAGTGGTCAGATGGAAGGGCTGAAGTTAGACGGGTAGAAAGAACTAAGCAGTTGTCAGTAGCGGAATTGTGGTGATCACGAGAAATGATCCAGTCAAGAATGTGACCTTTTTGATGGGTTGGTTCAGAAATGTGTTGAGTCATATTGTGATTGGACAGAGAGTTGATGATATGTCTTGTGTCATAACGGTGAGTGTTGTCATAGTGGACATTGATGTCACCTAGAATGATGAGATTTCCAGGTAAGAGGCAGTAGTGGTCAAGCAATTGGTCAAAGTCAGACAGAAACGTGGATGTGGTGAGTTTGTTGGCAGAGCTAGGTGGGGGTCGATAGACACAGGAGAAGGTGATGGGGTGAGGGTTGGATTGGAAGGATACTTCAACGTGCTCGAAAGAAGGATGGGAGAAAGGCAGAGACTGCGAGAAAGATAGGCGGGAATGGAGTGAGTCATTGTAGAGGATGGCGATACCGCCACCTCGGGATGAGCGATGGAAAGAAGCAAGCCTGTAACCACTCGGAGTGAGGCTAGCATGTATAGGTTCGTGACCAAGGGGGTTAAGCCATGTCTCTGTGATAAAAGCAATGTCTCTGTCTCTATCCCTCTCCTCTCTCTGTCTCTTTCTCTCTCTGTCTCTCATCCTCTCTCTCTCTCTCTCTCACCCTCTCTCTCTCTCTCTTTCTCTCTCTTTCTCTGTCTCCTGCTGGTTTGATTTGATAATATTCATCCATACATGAATTATCCACTTCCTTCTCGTGTAGTCTATATCAACAATTTATGATAGCAGATGTAATGAGAAAGTCCTCACGTTCTCTCCCTCTCTCTCTCTCTCTCTCTGTGATGCGTGCGTGTGTGTGTGTGTGTGTGTGTGTGTGTGTGTGTGTGTGTGTGTGTGTGTGTGTGTGTGTGTGTGTGTGTGTGTATGGTTTGTATAACTGTGTAGTCCATGTATGCAATTATTGTCAACTTTAAGTCAGATCTACAGACCTTAGGAAGGTACTTTTAGTTACACTGGTTGTTTCTGAGTACGTTTTAGTTTGTTTTCATACAGACAATAATATCTAATGACTGTATGGGGAATGTGAAATTTCAGGTATGTGTTCTGCACATGTTGTAGTTTTTCATACAGACAACATTTGATGATCATAGGGGATATGTGAAGTTTCAGGGTGTGTTCAATTTTATGCTGTTTCAGATTCCTCCAGACTCTGAAGAAATTATTACCAGATTTACAGGGATCACTATTGTTGATGACAAGACAGCTGACTTGTCATCCCAGGGTGGTTCCAGTGTTGTGAATCCAAGTTTTGAAAATGATGACCTTCCTCAGGAAAATGTCTTCAATGGAGGTAGTGCCATGAATGTAAATTGTAATGGCCGTGATGAAAAAAGAAACAAAGACGATGAGAATGAGACAAGAGGAGAAACAGAAGACAAAGATTTGGCAGGAGAGAGGAAAGGACTAGATATAAAAGATGTAGAGAGCAGAGAAAGAGAAGAAGATAATGGGATAAAAGGAATAAAAGACGGAGAAGAAGGACGAAACAAGGGAAGAAGAGAAGGAAGTGGAAGAAAAGAAAACGAAGGTGATGATGGTGGTGTAGATGATGTCGATAGTGATGGTGAAGGAGATGATGATGGTGATTGTGATAATGATGACCAAGAAGAAAAAATCGATGGTGATATTGTCGATGGTGATCATAATGATGACGATGATTGGCATTTTCGAATCGTTCGGCATGTAGAAATGCAAACAGCCAGTTACAATAACATCGTAGAAGTGGATGTGAAAGAAGAACAGGAGGAACAAGAAGCAGAAGGAGAAGCAAAAGGAGAAGCAGAAGAAGAAGAAGGAGAAGCAGAAGTAAAAGAAGAAGAAGGAGAAGCAGAAGTAAAAGTAGAAGAAGAAGAAGCAGAAGAAGAAAAAGAAGAAGATGAAGAGAGGAGGAGGAGGAGGAGAAGAAGAAGAAGAAGAGAGAAGAGAAGACGATGAAGACGATGAAGACGATGAAGACGGTGAAGACGGTGAAGACGATGAAGACGATGAAGACGAAGACAGAGGAGGAGAAGGAGGAGGAGAAGGAGAAGGAGGAGGAGAAGAAGAAGGTGAAAGTGAAAAAGGAGAAGTAGACGAAAGAGAAGGAGAAGGACCAGAACGAGAAGAAGAGGAGCAACGGCAACAACAACAGCAACAGTACCAATATCAACAACACCAACCACAATACCAATATCACTACCACTACCACCACTATCAACAACAACAACAAGACCAACACCAACAATACCAATATCAACAACAATACCAGTACCAACTGCCTCAACAACAACAACTGCAACAATTTCAACAACATCATCACACAGCAACACAATACCAGCAAAATCCATACCAACAACACCAACACCAATACCAACGACAACATCAACCACAGCAACAAAAACAACAACAATGTCAACAAGAACACCTACAACACCCACGACAACAACTACTACAATACCGACAACAAGAAAACCAACACCAACAACAATACCTACAATACCAAGAACAACATCAACTTCAGCAACAAGAACATCAACCACAGCAACAACAACAACAACAATGTCAACAAGAACACCAACGACAGCAACTACTACAATACCAACACCAACAACAAGAATACCAATACCAACAACAACAACAGTACCCACAATACCAACAACAATACCAACAACACCAACAATGGCACCAATCACAGCAACAACAACAACATGAACAAGAAAACCAACAACACCAACAATGGCACCAATCACAACAACAACAACCTGAACAAAAATACCAACTCCAAGAACACCAACGACAACTACTACAATACTACCAACTCCAACAACACCAACGACAACTACTACAATACCACCAACCCCAACAACACCAACAACAAGAACATCAATCCCAAGAACAACAATACAAAAATAACCATCATCAACAACAACAACAACGAGAACAATACCAGTCCCAACAGCAGCACGACCAAAGACCTCAAAGGCAACACCAACAACATCAGCAACACCCACAACAATATCACAAACACTTACAGCAAAGCCAACAACAGCATCAACAACCACAAAGCCACAACCAACAACAACATAGTTATGACACTCAACAACCTTCAGACGTATCTGCCACTGAAAACATCCAAAAACCTCAAAATCTCTACAAGTGTACTATGTGTGATAAAGCGTTTAAGTGGAAGCAAAGCTTACAAGAACACTGTGTGGTCCATTCTGGAGACAAATCTTTGCAGTGTCCAGTCTGTAGAGAGACCTTCAGTACAAAAGCTATCTTAAAACGACATGAACGGATGCATTCAGAATTCAAACCTTTCTTGTGTTCTAAGTGTGGAAAGGCCTTCTATCGAAGAGATCAATTACAACAACATGAACAAAGGCATTCAGAACTCAAACCTTTTACATGTCCAGTCTGTGAATGTGCCTTCAAAACAAACAGAAACTTAAAACAACATGAAGAAACACATTTAGAACTCAAACCTTTTACATGTCCAGTCTGTGAATGTGCCTTCAAAACAAACAGAAACTTAAAAAGACATGAACAAAGGCATTCAGAACTCAAACCTTTCCAATGTGCAAAGTGTGGAAAGGCCTTCTATCGAAGAGATGAGTTACAACAACATGTAAAAATACATTCAGGACTCAAAGCTTTCTAGTTTACAGTCTTTGGACATGCCTTCAACAATAGTACCAATGAAAAACAAGCTAGGGCATCGTGGATAGAAACAGTCCAAGTGTAAAGTCTTGACAAGGCATTCAGTCTGAAAACTCACTTAGGAAGATATGAACAACAATACTTGGGATCTAAACAATTCAAACGTAAAACCTGTGACTACACATTTCCTCAGGAAGTTCATTTGTATCAAACGAAATGTACAATATTCATCTTAGAACTTGACGTTGACAAAATACCGACCAGTCTTGGATTTTTGGGTCTACAACTGGGTACAGAAACAAACAAGGTATAAAAACAAATAGGATACGAACACAAACTGTAGACATATGCACAGAAAAGGAACAATACAACTAAGATATCAAAAATATCTACACCATGCCATCATCATTCAAGTATAGATCATTAATTTCAAACTCTCTGTGTTAAGTGGATATTGTATTATTGTATATACATGTATGATTAAGTTTTATGAAAACGTGTTGACATCATAAATCAGTCAGACATACACCCATAGTATATCAGGAAGATGAATGTGTCAAAGTAAGATGTGAAAGACGCCAGTCAGACACAAGTGAGCAATACAAAATATATGTGGTCTTTATTTTATGGGTTTTTTTTTACATATAAAGCAATAAAGCAAACATATCTATAAAGTAAGACTCAGACATAACCATGTGACCCTGGCTTTAATACCATTATTTCTGGAACATTCAGATCACAAGGCATTCTGTCTACCCCATCAGACATTGATCTGATCAGTACAAACATTTGTATTACAAGATATGCAGCTGTTGATGACAATACTCACAAGGATTTCCTCAATGCTACGTTGAATTCCTGCTTTCATTCAATAGAGGTAGGATTTTCACAGAAATAGACAAAACAAAATATCACTATTATGTTCTTTTCATCTGTGAATACACTTATTTTTGCAACTTTTCTTGGAGCGACATATAAACAAAACAAAATAGACAAAGTGACAGACATACAGACAATTTATCTGATAGCTCGACAGAGTGTCAGACAAAGAAACCAATCATCATCATCATCAGGTGCACTGCCGCATGGCGTTGGTGACCATGGACTTCCAACCATCTCTATCTCTCGTTGCCCCCAGTGTCTCCCCCACCCCTCTTCATCCCCAGCCACTCTGCAAGTCCGTCCAGCATTCTCTCCCTGGGTCTACCTGGTGCTCTCTTTCCCTCCAGCTTTCCCGTTGTGACCAGGTGCTCCAAATCCCCCTTCCTCATAAAATGGCCTATAAATGTTGCTTGTCTTTTCCTAATCTTCCTTATGAGTGATCTATTTGTGTCAGCCTTCATCAAGACTGTCTCGTTTGTTTTCTTTGCTGTACATGGAACTCTCAACATTCTTCTGAGAAACCACATCTCAGCTGCCTCGATCCTGCTCTGGCTTTGCTTGCTGACTGTCCACGCCTCGCATCCGTACAACAGTATTGGTTCTATGTAACATTCAAGGACTCTCTTTCTGATGTTAATTGATAGGCATTTGTTGGTAAAAATGCTTGTCATCTTCTTGAATGCTGTTTTGGCTTGGCCGATTCTGCCAGCTATTTCCGATGTGCTTCTGCCGTCTGATGAAATGACCGTTCCCAGGTATTTGAACTTATTAACCTGTGTCAAGGTTGTGCCATTTGTTTAGATCTATACTGTAGAATATCAGCACATTGACAAGTATACAATTATGTTGACACATGATGTACAAGCTCACATGTTAAAACTGGATGCTGTATGGACACAATCACTGTGTTTACCATGTCGAACAGTACTGTATCATTCACTGTTTTCCTTACGGCCTTATGATAAACTTCTGTAAATAATGTGCAAGTTGTTTGAAGCGATTGAGACACAAAAAAATGGATGTGTGTGTTTTATATGTTTATCTTTTTATATCCTTACTGTGAATTTAACCTCTCCTATAGGAAGTACGTGAGTATGTAAGTGTCTTCATGTGTGTGCCTTCGACTGGAGATGTGCATCTGTGAGTATATTAGGCATGGTGTTGGGCTGTATGTGTACCTATTTTTTCATATGTAAATAAAATGTATTGTCAATTACATGGAAACTTTTCATGCTTTTGATCAAAGAAAAGAAAATAGTGTATCGTCATTTATCAATTAATCAAATATACATGTTCTTCTGTGTTTAAATAAAACATGACATTTATAGATTCAGTTTCAATCTTTTAGGAAAATCGTCTGTGCATTTTATCTGAGATATCAAGAGAATCAAACAATCTTCTTTATTATGGTGCATGTACATGTATGTGTGGGAATAACATTTTGTCATTTTTAGGAAAACTGTCGTAAATTTCATCAAATATATGGAGTAAAGAGTCATCCATTACAAAAAGCAACCACAAGATCTGTTATATTCTTCATGGGTTAGTCTGATTTGTATTTGAGTCACTTGGAACGATGGAAATGTCTTTCTTGTCAACTTTGGTGAGAGACACGGAAAAATGGATGTGTGTGTTTTATAAGTTTATCTTTTAATATCCTCGCTGTGTTTTAACCTCTCTTACAGAAAGGACGTGAGTATGTAAGTGAGTTCATGTGTGTGCCTTCGACTGGAGATGTGAATATGTGCGTATATCAAGCAAGGTGTGGGGCTGTATGTGTACCTATCTCTTCATGTGTAAATAAAACGTTCTGTCAGTTACACGAAAACTTGTACGGCTTCTTATCAAAGAAAAGAAAATAGTGTATCGTCATTTATCAATTGATCAAATGTACATGATCTTCTGTGTTTAAATAGAATATGACATTCATAGTTTCAGTTTCAATTTTGTTTTAAATTGTCAGCGCATTTTATCTGAGATATCAAGAGAATCAAGCAATCTCCTTTATTATGGTGTATGTACTTGTATGTGTGAAAATAATATTTTGTCGTTTTTAGGAAAACTGTCGTAAATTTCATTAAAGATTTGAAGAGTCATCCATTACAAAAAACAAACTAAATATCGATTGCATTCTTCGTGAGTCAGAGTCTGATTTGACAACTTGAGTGATGATAATGTCTGTACATTCATTCAACCTGATCATAATTATAATGTGATGTGGGAGCACGTATGTTGCACTACCATGGTGTTGGATGGTTTTGTTCACAGATTATGTAAAGTAACACATTAAAAGGATTGGTTTAAATAAAGCACATTTTGCGAAATATTTCATTACATCCAACTATGAATAATTCGAAAGCACTTGATTTCTAATGCTGCTACTGTCACTGCTATAACTTTCACTGCTGGTACTACTACTACTGTCATCACTATTACTATTGCTACAGGTATTGTGTGTCTTTTAAGTAGTCCTAGGAGTTATATATACTGAGTTTTAGATCATTTAATGAATAAAGCAGTCTTAGCATCATTGTTGTTTCCATTTATGATCCAGTATGTATGTGTATGAAAGCACACCTGTATCTTACTTACCCAAGTTAATAGAAACATGTTTGTTTTGTTTTGGTCTTGTTTTGCTATATGCACACAAGCTCATATACTACAACAACGCAAAACACACAAGCACGCACGCACATACACACTCGCAAACACACACACACTCACAAACACACATTAACACACACGCACGCACACACACACACCACACGCGCGCGCACACACACATATAGCAAGCAACCACACACACGCACACGTATACACACACAAACACACACACGCACGCACACACGCACAGAAGCGCGCGCACACACACACATACATATGGTGTTCGTCTGTCGTCGTCGACAATGACCACGGCTTCATGAAGTTGCTTTGAGTCAGTGTGTCCGGAGGTGACTGATCAATCCGATCCGGGCACAGAAGTACCGTCCACAGGTTGGACATCTATGGTCGGTTACTGTGGTCGAAGGGTTTGCAGCCCTAGCTTTCCGTGCAGCTCGTTTTTCTTGTGCAGATTGGATACGAGACACTTCTGAAGTGGTACATCCGGTTTTGATTCTTCTATGCCAGACTGTACGGTCGAGGGCAAGGTTTTCCCAATTCTCCCAGTCTATGTTGAGGGACTTTAGCGATGCCTTCAAGCTGTCTTTAAACCGTTTTCTCTGGCCTCCAACTGTTCTCTTGTCAGATGCTAGTTCCCCGTAGAGGAGTTGTTTCGGAATTCTGGTGTCAGACATCCGGTACACATGGCCAGCCCAGCGAACTTGACTCTTTTGAAGTAAAGTGTAGATGGAGGGGAGACTGGCTCTCTCTAGTACTTCTGTATCAGGGATCTTCTCTTGCCATCGGATATTGAGAATCTTTCTGAGGCTTTTGGTGTGAAAATGATTCAATTTCCTTGCGTATCTACTGTAAAACAGTCTCACTGCCGTAGAGGAGAGTGGTGAGGACCACCGCTTTGTACACTTTGAGTTTAGTTGTGGCTACCTCTCTGTCCCATACAGTAGGACGCAGCCTCCCAAATGCAGTGCTGGCCTTAGCTATGCGTTTGTTGACTTCGTCGTCCATATGCACACAACGTGATAGGGAACTGCCGAGATATGTGAAGTTGTCGACTGCATGTATTTTTGTGCCCTTGACCTCGATATTTGGTTAAGTATATGGAACACCTGGAGGAGGCTGATACATGACTTCGGTTTTCTTGGTGCTTATTGTAAGACCGAAGTTGTCGCAAACAGTTGAAAATTTGTCCATGCATTGTTGCATCTGTTCACCACTGTAAGCATTTAACGCACAATCGTCTGCGAAAAGGAGGTCACAAAGAGTGCTGTAACTGCATTTAGTGGTCGCTTTGAGGCGTCTTGTGTTGTACAACTTGCCGTCTGTGCGGTAGCGTATATCTATGCCAGGGTCTTATGGAGAGAATGCATCTGATAACATTGCCAAGAACATCATAGAGAATAGTGTAGGTGCAAGGACGAATCCTTGTTTCATGCCATTACTGACTGGAAAGTCTCTGGACATTTCTCCGTCATCAAGGACCCGTGCCGTCATACCATCGTGGAATTGTCGCACCATATTTACGAAGGCTGGAGGGCAGCCGAACTTCGCCATTATCTTCCACAGCCCCTCGCGACTCACCGTATCAAACGCCTTTGTCAAGTCGACAAAGGTTGTGTACAGTGCTCGGTGTTGTTCCTGCGCCTTTTCTTGCAGTTGACAAGCAGCAAAGATCATGTCCACCATACCTCTCCCAGCCCGAAATCCACATTGACTCTCTGGCAACAGACCCTGCTCAAGATGATTAGTGAGGCGGTTCAGCAGCACCCTTGCTAATATCTTGCCTGCAATGGACAGTAGTGGTATTCCTCTGTGGTTATCACATGATTGTTTGTTTCCCTTCCTCTTGTATAGGTGGACTATTGAGGCATCCTTGAAGTCTTGAGGGAGTGATTGACTGTTCCAGAGTGTTACAAACATCTCAGTTAATCTTTGTGTAAGCATTGGACCTCCCGCTTTGTAGATCTCAGCAGGTATGACGTCAGCGCCAGGGGCCTTGCCATAGGAGAGTTGGCCAATGGCCTTTTTGGCCTCTTGTATGTTAGGTGGTACATCAAGTTGGTTGTTCTTTTCTATTTGAGGGAGGCGATCAATGGCTGCTTCATTTATTGAGGAAGGGCGGTTCAAGACACTGTCGAAGTGATCCGCCCACCTTTCAAGAATTTCTGACCCCTTGGTGATCAACATTTCCCCATCCGCAGATAGCAATGGAGAGGTGCCAGATGACGTTGGCCCATAGATAGCCTTCAGGGCGTCATAAAACCTTTTCGAGTCGTGACGGTCTGCATATAGCTGAATTTCATCAGCCTTGTCACTTAGCCATTTGTCTTGCATGTTCCTGAGTTTTGCCTGGACTTGTCGGTGACACTCCATGAATGCAGTTTTCTTTGAATCAGACTTTGGGTCACACTGGTAGGCAAGATGGCGTCTGTGCTTCTCATCCAGAAGGGTTTGGATATGCTGATCGTTTTCATCAAACCAGTCTTGCTGTTTTCCTGTGACAGGTCCTATTTTCTCTAGGGCTGATGTATAGGCATGGTCCCTGAAGACTGCCCACTCTTCTTCGACACTAGCAATACCAAAATGAAGGTCAGCCAGCTTGACGTTCAGGTCACTAATGAGGTTCTCTACAGTGGTTTCCTCTTTTACATGTAGTTTTGAAGTGTTTAGTCTCGTTGGTGGGGTTTCTTGCCTTGAGGCCTGCGTTTTGGTTTGATGCGGACGTTAAGCTTTGAGATGACTAGCCAGTGGTCTGTCCAGCTTTCAGCGCTACACATGGCTTTAGTTACTCGTACATCATCTTTGTCGGCCTTTCTGGTAGTCCAGCATGTGCCAGTGCCTGGATCTAGGGTGCATCCATGTTGTCTTCTTTCTGATTGCCAACTGAAATAGCGTGTTAGTGATGACCAAGTTGTGTGAGCTGCATGACCCAACTCTTGCAATGAAGTCTCCGAGGACCAGAAGTTTGTCAGCTCTGGGAATGCTTGTTAGTAGATAATCAAGATCTTCATAGAACTTCTCTTTGGTCTCTTCAGAATTTGTCATTGTTGGGGTGTAGGCACTAATCAGTGTGGTTTGCTTTTTGTCTGTGAGGGGCAAGTGCATCACCATGAGTCTGTCATTGTAATCTTCTTGTTTACGTCCACTCCAGAAGAATGTATAGCCAGCACCTGTCTCAGCAAGTTGACCTTCTTCAGTCAGTCTGGTTTCTGATAGAGCGGCAATGTCAACCTTGTAACGAGCTAATTCTCTAGAAACCCCAGTGCAGTTCTTCTATCAGGTCGGTCAGCTTTGGCATTGTCTAGAAGTGTACGTACATTCCACGTACCTATGGTGAGTCTTGTCACCTTTCTTTCGTTTCTGTGTTTTCGACCACTAAATGGGATCCCTACCAGCCGCGGTATGCTGGTCCAGGTAGGTTGAAGCAGGCAATGTTTAGGGCACCTTTTCTAGCCCCTTCCTCATTCTAGGAGGTGAGCAGTGCGGGTCCTGAAGAGGGCTGCTCAGTCACTCAGGAGGTTGCCGGGTTCCTCTGCTGCTTCGTTCATTGGAAGACGACCAGTGTCCTGAGCCACCTGTGTGCAGGTTTGCGGCTGTAGCTGCCAGTGTATCCTCACCTACTACGTCATCGCGCCCCCATCGCCACAGGGCTTTACGGTTGAAACTTTCAACTGTGAGTGTGAAGCCATGAAATGCGCTGAGATTTTGATTAAAGTGTAGATAACTTGTGCAGCATCATCCAAACTCTCTCATCCAGGATCACCTGGATCCAGTGGCAAGACATGGTCAAGATGGCTGGAGATGATTCTGGTGCAGGATTTTGCCGGAGATTGAACAAGAAACTGTCTAACGGGGCTCCGCTCCGAATTTTCTGTAGGGGTTGTTTCCCTTAGCCTTTACTGATCCATCAGCTATCCACAAGGCAGTCGAAACGGATGATATTAGTCTGGCAACTCACCAGTGACCTTTCCGCCATGGGAGACCCAACAGGAATACTAGACTCCCGACGGCTTAGCTCAATGGATCATAGTTGCACGCAAGCTTCTCTACCAATGACAAGGTTTCATCCACATGTATATATATATATATATAATATATATATATAATAAATCTACATCATATAATATATACATACACACACAAACACACCAAACACACACCACACACATACACACACACAAACACACAAGCATGTACACACACACACCACATACACACACATGAAGAGTTATAGGGGTGTCGTACCAAAGAACTGATTACCAGATTCCTCCAGCTGTGTTGGTAGTGTGCCATAGCCTAGGTCTCTGCAAGTGGTTTCTCTGTCCATTCCACAATGTTATCAGACCATTTCTTGATTTGTGATTTTTTGTTTGTTTTTTGTTGTTGTTGTTTTTCTTTTGTAATTTCCCCCTGTTGCCCTCCCTCTACAGTTTTCTGGAAGACTGATTTAGCAAGACAGTTAGATCTTGTTACATGGCCATGTTAACACAGTTTCTTTTTTAACTGGTCAGCATCTCCATATGGTGCATTGTGCTGCTTCATGATTTGGAGCACTAGTTCATTGGTGATATGATCAGTGTATCCCACGATGACATTTCATTTCCATGGCAGGATTCGTCTTTTCGAACTCGCTGTGAGGACTGTGTCTCACATGTATACCCAAAGATAGAGTATATACTCTTGTTGTTCCATACAAACTTCAGCCTGGATAATGATGTTGTTGTCTTTCTTGTCCTTGAGAGGCAGCTGAAATGTGGTTTCTGAAAAGAACGTTAAGAGTTCCATGGGCTGGAAAGAAGCAAACATAAAACGAAAAGTAATGAAGAATATAAAGAAAATACACATTTTATGAGGAAAAAAATTCGAGTACATAATCAGAAAAGGATAGCTAGAGGAAAAAGAGCACCAGGTAGACCTAGGGAGAAAATATTCGTTTACAGAATGAAGGGGGACAACAACGGTAGGTGATATACTTGCAGTGACAAAACATGAATTCACATGGAAGACCATGATTCACAGAGCAAAGGCACATGACGATGCTGATGATATGACCATCAGGATCTCAAACAAAGAAAGATGAACACACGAAAATACACACGCACACAAGATACACACACCCCATACACACACACACATGTACACACACATGCACACACACACACAAACACACACACTCACACACACGCGCGCACGCACACACACGCGTGCACATACACACACATACTCACATATATGCAAACATGCCTGTTTTTAAAACCAAAAGAAAATAACAAAAGCACAAAGATGGCTTTCCTTTAATAAACTTACAACTGTCTACCATCTACCGCCATACCTAAGTCTAACTACAGACAAGTATTATTCAAACTTTATATGCAAACCTTATATCATTCAACGTGACGTACAAAATAAGGCAAATAGCAGACACAAAATTTTCAGAGAAGTTTCAACATGTTCAAGTAATGGTGTGATTAAAGGTGATGTTCATTTTGCAGATAGATGTACTGATATAAGGAGTCAAGAGTGAAACTGAACAAAAAAAATAAGAGGGAAGCAGGGAGAATTTTTATAATATAATCAAAGGACATAACTCTTGAGAATTATCTCCCATGTTGTGTAGAACTTCTCAAATCTAACACAGTTTGCGCTACTCATTCAGCTAGCATAGAAGCAGATACAAAGTACAAAAACAGTAAGCTCAGAACACTCCTCAAAAAATGAGCGCCCAAGCCTACCTTTATACTCTGCAACTACATGTACCCTACACACAACTATGAGAGAGGAGAGAAATACATACAATATATTGGTCTTATGTTCAAGAGTGACGTAGTCTTTTATTCTTGAACTGACCAAACACACACACATAGACAAGACAGAACATATACAGGGTTGCTTCCAAGGCATATAGGTAATACCAAAGAAATAAGAGGGAAGCAGGGAGAATTTTTATAATATAATCAAAGAACATAACTCTTGAGAATTCTCTCCCATGTTGTATAAAACTTCTCAAATCTAACACAGTGTACTCAAAATATTGCTCTAAAAACAGTATCTTTG
>JAPXFY010000037.1:110000-122500 GCA_030674185.1 Monoplex corrugatus | reverse complement strand
TATAAAATGGAAAATGTCATTCCTATAATCAATCTTATTATTATTATGATTAATATTATTATCATTACTATTTCTTTTCACTATTATTATCATAAATATCGTTATAATTATAATTACCATTAGTAATAGTAGTAGCAGTAATACTAGTAGTAAAAGTAGTAACAGCAGCAGCACCACCACCACCACACCCAGCACCAGTAGTATTAGTGGTAGTAGTAGTAGTAGTATAATTGCTGTTATTTTGTTGTTATTACTGCTGTTTTTATTGTTCTTCTTGTTGTTACTGTTCTTATTCTTCTAATTGTCATCATCATCACCATCATTATAATTATTTTCAACAGTATCATCATTATTATTATTGTTGTTGCTGTTGTTGTAAGTGCTGCTGCTGCTGCTGTTGCTGTTGTCATTATCATTATTGTTGTTATTGTTGTTGCTGTTGTCATTATTATAATTTTCATCATCATCATTATCATCATCATCATTTATATTATCTGTATCATGGTTTTCAGATATCATATTTTCATCATCATCACCATCATCATCATTTTGTTGTTGTTGTTGCTATGATAATTGATTTTGCTTAAGTTAGTTGGTATGTGAATAATCATCCATGATCTTATGTCAGCAACTGAACGCTACTCGACTAGAAACATAAATGTTTTTAGTAATACACTCATTAAACTTATCAGATCATGCATATTCTTCGTGATTAATGTCATGTTGTTAAGCTTTTGTTGATTTGTTGTTGTTGTTGTTGTTGTTGTTGTTGTTTCTATGATTCAGTATATTTCTTTGCTTTATTTCTCTATCAAGTGTTTAATTTGTGATATGTATATATATATACGATGTGATGTCTTTCCACAAATTCCACAATTGGAGTCATTTTACTCTTTTCTAGTGATTTGATTTGCTAGTATTTGTCCATTTTAAACTTACTCGTATTTTTACGTTGTTTATGTTAACAATTTACCACAGTGGTAACGAGAAAGTCCTTGTCTTCTCTCTCTCTCTCTCTCTCTCTCTCTCTCTCTCTCTCTCTCTCTTTCTTTCTTTTCTTTTCTTTCTTTCTCTCTCTCTCTCTCTTCTATCCTTCTCTATCCCTCTCCTCTCTCTCTCTCTCACCCTCTCCTCTCTCTCCCTCTCTTTCTCTCTCTTTCTCTCTTTCTCTCTCTCTCCTTTATATCTTTCTCTCTCTCTTTCTCCCTCCCTCTCTCTCTCTATCTTTCTCTCTCTCCTACTGGTTTGATTTGATAATATTCATCCATATATGAATTATCCACTTCCTTCTCGTGTTGTCTGTATCAACAATTATTGATAGCAGTGGAAATGAGAAAGTCCTGGCATTCTCTCTCTCTCTCTCTCTCTTGGTGTGTGTGTGTGTATGTGTTTGTTTGTGTGTGTGTGTGTGTGTGTGTGTGTGTGTGTGTGTGTGTGTGTGTGTGTGTGTGTGTGTGTGTGTGCGTGTGTGTGTGTGTCTGTATAACTGTGTAGTCTGTGTGTATGTGAGTGCGATTATTCTGAACTTTAAGTCAGAACTACAGATCTTAGGAAGGTACCTTTAGTTACACTGGTTGTTTCTGATTACGTTTTAGTTTGTTTTCATACAGACAATAATATCTAGTGATTGTATGGGGAATGTGAAATTTCAGGTATGTGTTCTTGGCATGTTGTACTTTTTTTTCATACAGACAACAGTATCTGATGACCACGGGGGAAATGTGAAGTTTGAGGGTATGTGTTCAATTTTATGTTGTTTCAGATTCCTCCAGACTCTGAAGAAATTGTTACCAGATATACAGGGATCACTATTGCTGATGACAAAAAAGCTGACTTGTCATCCCAGGGTGCTTCCAGTGTTGTGAATCCAAGTTTTGAAAATGATGACCTTCCTCAGGAAAATGTCTTCAGTGGAGCTAGTGCCATGAATGTAAAAATCAGTGACTATGTGTTTTGTAATGGCAGTGATGAAAAAAGAAACAAAGACTATGAGAATGAGACAAGAGGAGAAACAGAAGTCAAAGATTTGGCAGGAGAGAGGAAAGGACTAGATATAAAAGATATAGAGAGCAGAGAAAGAGAAGAAGATAATGGGATAAAAGGAATAAAAGATGGAGAAGAAGGACCAAATAAGGGAAGAGGAGAAGGAAGTGGAAGAAAAGAAAACGAAGGTGATGATGGTGGTGTTGATGATGACGGTAGTGATGGTGAAGAAGATGATGGTGATTGTGATAATGATGATCAAAAAGAAGAAATCGATGGTGATACTGACGATGGTGATCATAATGATGACGATGATTGGCATTTTCGAATCGTTTGGCATGTAGAAATGCAAACAGCCAGTTACAATAGCATCGTAGAAGTGGATGTGAAAGAAGAACAAGAGGAAGAGGAAGAAGAAGCAGGAGGAGAAGGAGAAAAAGAAGAAGATGACATGGATGAAGAAGAAGAAAAAGGAGGAGGAGGGAGAGCAGAAGAAGAGCTACAAGAAGACAGTGATGATGAGAACAATGAAGAAAAAGAAGAAGAAGAAGCAGAAGCAGAAGTAAAAGAAGAAGAAGAAGAAGAAGAAAAAGAAGAAGATGACAAAAGAGAGGAAGAAGAAGAAGAAGACGACAAAGACGAAGGAGGAGGAGAAGGAGAAGAACATCAATCTCAAGAACAATACCAAAAAAAACATCAACAACAACAACGAGAACAATACCAGTCCCAACAGCAGCACGACCAAAGGCCTCAAAGGCAACACCAACAACAACATCAACAACACCCTCAACAATACCACAAACACCTACAGCAAAAACAACAACAGCATCAACAACCACAAAGCCACAACCAGCAACAACATAGTAATGATGGTCAACAACCTTCAGACATTCCTGCCGCTG
Organism: Monoplex corrugatus; assembly: GCA_030674185.1. Taxonomy (NCBI): domain Eukaryota; kingdom Metazoa; phylum Mollusca; class Gastropoda; order Littorinimorpha; family Ranellidae; genus Monoplex; species Monoplex corrugatus. The sequence goes on along the minus strand of JAPXFY010000037.1, from coordinate 119,615 downwards.
AAAATATCCAAAAACCTCAAAATCTCTACCCATGTACTATCTGTCATAAAACGTTCAAGTGGAAAAGTAACTTACAACAACACCGTGTGGTCCATTCCGAAGACAAACCTTTCCCGTGTCCATTCTGTACACGGGCCTTCAAAAGAAAAGGTGACTTAAAACAACATAAAATAATACATTCAGGACTTGGATCTTTTACATGCCCAGTCTGTAGACAGACCTTCAATACAGAAGGTAAATTAAAACGACATGAACAGATACATTCAGGACATAGTAATGATAGTCAACAACCTTCAGACATTCCTGCCGCTGAAAATATCCAAAAACCTCAAAGTCTCTACGAGTGTACTATCTGTCATAAAACGTTCAAGCGGAAAAAGAACTTAAAACAACACCGTGTGGTCCATTCCAAAGACAAACCTTTCCCGTGTCCATTCTGTACACGGGCCTTCAAAACAGAAGTTGTCTTAAAACGACATGAACAGATACATTCAGGACTCAAACCTTTCAAATGTGCAAAGTGTGGAAAGGCCTTCAATCGAAGAGATAACTTACAACGACATGAGTCAGGGCATTCAGAACTCGAAGCTTTCTGATGTACAGTCTTCGGACATGTCTTCAACAACAGTAACCAATAAAACACGAGCTAGAGCATCGTGGGTAGAAACATGCCAAATGCAAAGTCTTGACAATGCTTTCACTCAGAAAACTCTCAGAAAGATATGAACAACGATATTTGGAATCCAAACAATTCAAACGTAAAACCTGTGACCATACATTTCCTCAGAAAGTTAATTTGTGTGAAAAGATGTGTACAGTATTCATCTTAAAACTTGACGTAGACGAAATACCAACCATTATTGGATTTTTGGGTCTACAACAGGGTACAGAAACAAACAAATACGATACGAACACAAACTGTAGACATATGCACAGGAAAGGAACAATACGTACTAACATATTAAAACTATCCACACCATGCCATCATCAATGAAGTATAGATCATCAATTTCAAACTCTCCACGTTCAGTGCATATTGTATTATTGTATCTATATGATACAGATTTATGAAAACGTGTTGACATCATAAAACAGTCAGCAACACACCCATGGTGTATAAGGAAGGTGCATGTTGTACATCCTTACTGTACAATATCAGCACATTGACAAGTGTACAGTTATGTCAACACATGATATAAAAATATGCTGATACAAACACATACACATATAAAATAATGTGGTATTAACCCTGCGCGCTTATACATACGCACGCACGCACATGATCACACGTACATAAAATCACACGCAACACATGCACGTTCACACACACACACGTACACACACACACACACACACACATATATATATATATATATATATATATATATATATATATATTATATATATATATATACACACACACAAGCACACACAAAATCGTGCATACATATAATCACACAAAACACATACAAACCTTCAAACACGCACACGTGCGTGTGCACACACACACACACACACTCTCTCTCTCTCTCTCTCTCTCTCTCTCTCTCTCTCTCTCTCGCACATGTACACGTACACACACACAGACATACACTTAAACACACACACAAACAAACACACACAAACACAAACACACACACAAACACACACACACACACACACACACACACACACACACACACACACGCACGCACGCACACACACACACACACACACACACACACGAGTCTGTACAAGGTCATATGTTAAAACAGGATGCTGTGTAGAAACAATCACTGTGTTAATCATGTCAAACAGTACTATATCAAATTCTATACTGTCATCCACTGCTTTCTTTATGGTCTTATGATAAACTTCTGTAAATAATGTGCAAGTTGTTTGGAAGCAACTGAGACGCGGAAAAATGGATGTGTGTGTTTTATATGTTTATCTTTATATATCCTTACTGTGTTTTTAACCTCTCCTGTAGAAAGTACGTGAGTATGTAAGTATGTTCATGCATCTGATTGGAGATGTGCAGCTGTGAGTATATTGGGCATGGTGTGCTGTATGTGTATCTAATTTTTCATGTGTAAGTTAACTGTACTGTCAATTACATGAAAACTTTTAATGCTTTTTATCAAAGAAAAGAAAATAGTGTATCGTCATTTATCGATTGATCAAATATACATGGTCTTCTGTGTTTAAATAAAACATGACATTTGTAGTTTTAGTTTCACATCTTTAGGAAAATTGTCAGTGCATTTTATCAGAGATATCAAGAGAATCAAACAATCTCCTTTATTGTGGTGTATGTACCTGTATGTGTGTAAATAACATTTTGTCATTTTAAGGAAAACTGTCGTAAATTTCATCAAAGATATGAAGTAAAGAGTCATCCATTACAAAAAGCAAACTAAGTATCTGTTGTACTCTTCGTAAGTCTGATTTACATTTCAACTTTGGTGATGATCATTTCTGTATAATCATTCAACCTGATCATCCTTATAATGTGATATGGGAACACGTATGTTGCACTGCCATGATGTTGGATGGTTATGTTTCCAGATTATATAAAGTAACACATTACAAGGACCGATTTCAATGAAGCATATTTTGTGGAATATTCGATTATATTCAACCATGCATATTTTGAAAGCATTTGATTTCTAATACTCCTACTGTCACTGCCATAACTACCACTACTGCTACTATTACTATTACTCCTACTACTGTCATTGCTATCACTATTGCTACAGGTATCGTGTATCTTTTAACTGGTCCTATGAGTTAAAGATATACTGATTTTTACGTTACCATTCAATCAATAAAGTAGTCTCAGCATCATTGTTGTTTCCATGATCGAGTATGCATGTGTGTGAAAGCACACCTGTGTATTATGTACCCAAGTTAATAGAAACATGTTCGTTTTGTTTTGGTCTTGTTTTACTATAAGCGCTATACATATCTGTTATATTCTTCGTGGGTTAGAGTCTGATTTGCATTCCAGTCACCCTGAACAATGAAAATGTTTTTCTTGTCAACTTTGGTGATGATCATTTCTGTAGAATCATTCAACCTGATCATCATTATAATGTGATGTGGGAGCACGTATGTTGCACTACCATGATGTTCCATGCTTTTTTTTTTCTCAGATTATATAAAGTAACACATTACAAGGACTGATTTCAATGGAACACATTTTGTGAAATATTTCATTATATTCAACCACAAATATTTTGAAAGCATTTGATTTCTAATACTGTTAATGTCACTGCTATAACTACCGCAACTGCTACTTCATGTACTGTCATCATTATTGCTATTGTTACAGGTATCTTGTGTCCTTTGACTGGTCCTATAAGTTATGAATATACTGATCTTTTTTAGTCCATTTATCCAATAAAGCAGTCTTAGCATCATTGTTGTGTGTATTTATTGATCGAGTATGTATATGTATGAAAGCACACCTGTGTCTTACTTACCCAAATTAATAGAAACATGTTTGTTTTGTTTTGGTCTTGTTTTACTATAAGCACATAAACTCACATACTAAAACAATGCAACACACACACGCACGCATGCACACACATACACATTCACACACATGCTCACACACATACACACACAAACACACAAACACACAAACACACACACACATACATGTACACACATACACACAAACATACAAGCACACACACATACACATACACACACACATACACACACACATACACACATAAAAACACACACACATACACACACACAAACACATACACATACACACGCCAAGATGGCGGCTTTCTAACAGAACGTTTTCAGAGAGGAATCGTCTAGGCTGAAAATGACACGGTCCAAACGTTGTGTCATCAAAGAAAAAGTAAAGAAAACCACCCGTGGGACAGACAACACCAGGGCAGAGACATCACCACCTTCAGAGACCCCAGAACTCGAAGAACATCAAAAAGAACAGACCTCCGGTCGCACCCTTTCACCATCCAGGAGTCAGCCACACATCGCACAGCTACAATCAAGATCATCATGTGGCTGCCGCTGTCAAGAGGCGGTAAGGGAGATAGACATTTTAAACAACACCATTCAAGAAATGTCTAAACAAATCCACATTCTCACAACCATGCTACATTCAGACAGAAAACTTTTATTGGAAAACAATACAACGTTAAAAGAGCTGCGCGACGTCAATAAGTGCACCAAACTTACGACCACCGTTGCGTGCCAGACGGATTCCGCAGTCCACGGTGACTTCACCACCATGTCACCGATGGACAAATTCTCCACCTATGCGGAATGCGCAGCTCAACCCCCCAAACTAGAAGATCGGGCGAAAACACAAATTGGCAGGAGAAATGACATCAAACATAGACCAGACGTCTCCACAAAACCTAACCGTGACGTCAAAACTGCGCTATCGTCTACACGTTCCAGACCACAATCAAATGTTCTTCCCCGTGTCCTTATCATTCACGACTCAGTCCTCAATAAAGTGGATGGAAAAAGACTGGGCTCTTCATACGGTTTTCAGGTGGCCACGAGGAAGATCCATACCATCGAGGACTGTAAGACTGCAATTGAAAAATCAAAAGAAGAGCTGACACCTGAACCTGACTGTGTAGTTTTACATGTGGGGATCACAGATTTAAAAACAAAGGAGCCCACTGAATGTAGCACAACTCTTGACACCTGTGTGAAAACTATCAACACACAATTTCCAAAAGCCAGGGTTGTTTTAAGTCAGGTAGCTCCTGTGAGAAACAAACATCTAAACGCTAAAAGAGAGCTCCTTAATGCCCTAACAAAAGTGCGACTTCTTAAAGCAGCCAGTGTCGACTACGTCAACAATGACAATCTTCAAACTATCAGTCACACTCAAGTCAGCCAGGACGACGTCCATCCAACCACCAGAGGGGCGAGCGTTCTGGCCAGAAACTTAGGGAGGCAAATCCATCAGCTTTTCTGGGAAAAACCGAGGAGGAGATCAAACCGACAACGACATCAACAAAGACCCGGCTTTCAATCTCCGTTTTTCTTCTCTCCTTGGTCATTTTAGATTCAGCCCAGATTCAGTTTCTCTTCGTTCAGTTCTCAGCTATATTGTTTTACTTAATTATTTTCTTGTTAACATACTTCATTTTTATCCTATTTGTACCTTTTGATTTCAAGTTAAATGAAATCTAATTATCTAAACGTACCATATTGTTCTAAAGTTATTCAACCGTTCCTCATGAAGATGTGTGTAGTAAGTGATATCAACATTTTTCAGTGGAACGCACGTTCCATTGTTAAAAACATCTCATATTTGAGTAACTATCTGTCTTCTAAAAACGTCCATGTCATGCTCCTACAATCGCTGAATACCATCAAAACCAAATTACCTAAAATATCCGGTTTTTATTTTCCACCAATATGTGACTCTGTAAATGACGGTGGCCGTATACAAACAGCTATATACATTCGTGAAGGACTGAACTATTGTGAACGATCATCGCCAGTACCTAAATCTACCGCATTTATTTCATCATGTGCAATCATTATAAAATTTTCCTCATCGTTAGTTGTGAATATGGCCTCTGTATACTTACCAAGAGGCCCAGACTCTGTGAACACTGAATGGTTAAAACACTTTCAAGATCAGGACGACAAGTGGATAATTGGAGGTGATTTTAATGCACATGCCCCATTTTGGGAAAAGTATTGTACAAACATAACAAGCAACAGGTTGATTGAAAATATTGTAGATTCCAATTTATATTTACTTAACAACGGACACGTTACCCGGATCCCCGATATACCAACCCACAGACCCACAGCTATCGACCTCACTTTAATCTCACCATCCCTAGCCCCAAACGCCACGTGGCAAACAGAGGATGACTTGTTGGGATCAGATCACATCCCCATACGTCTTACCCTAAACCATACTACAGAAATAGACGCCATACCACAAGATAGTTTACCCAAGTTTAATTATAAAAACGCTGACTGGATCAGTTTTAAGGCAATCCTTGAAAAGACAAGAACAGATCTATCTGAAGCAATGAACATAAACGAAACGTACGAAGTTTTCTGTAACTCACTCTTAAGGGCTGCTAACATTTCAATTCCAAAACTTACAGTGTCAAAAATAGGAAAACATCATGGAAATGTCTGGTGGAATGAGGACTGTCAAAAGGCAGTGAACGAAAAGAAAGAAAAATACAAAATTTATTTAGCAAACAGGTCACCTGAAAATCATACAGCGATGAAAAGTGCCAACATTAAGTGTAACAGAATCATAGAGCAAGCCAAAGAACAACACTGGACATCTTTTTGTAAATGTGAAATAAATAACCACAAAGACACGATAAAGATTTGGGAAAAACTAAAATTAATGAAAAACGGGATTAAGTTGCCATCAATTCCAGTAAAGCTAGAAAATAACCCTATTCCTAGCTCATTGGAAAAAGCAGAAGCTTTTGCAGACGTATTTGCTGAGGCCTGTCGTGTAGAAGGACTCCCTGTCTCTAATAGAATTTATAGGGAACGAGATGAAAAGAAAGATGTATATAAGGATCCTGCCTCTGACAATACTCACTACATAAATGCATCACTCACACTTCAAGAATTAAAAGATGCTATTCAGTCCCTTCCAAGTAAAAAAACGTCAGTTGGACTAGATGCAATTTCCAATGAGATGCTGAAAAATTTACCAGACAATTTTATAATCTTGCTACATGACATATTTCAAAAATGCTGGAATAGTGGGAAAATGCCTAACAACTGGAAAGAAACAATAGTGGTTCCTGTATTAAAACCAGGTAAATGTAATACCGATTTGAAAAACTACAGGCCAATTGCATTAACATCACATGTATGTAAACTAATGGAGAAAATAATCTTAAAGAGACTGATGCACTATTGTGAAAAGAATAAAATAATACCAGTAAATCAGGCAGGATTTCGAAAAGGCAGGTCACCAGTGGAAATCCTAACAAAGCTAACTACTAATATAAAACAACAATTTGCAAGACGTCAATGTGTTTTAGCTACATTTTTTGATATAACGAAAGCATACGATCAAGTGTGGCACTCCCGATTGTTATTCAAATTTAAAAGTATTGGGCTGACAGGTCACATTTTTGGCTATGTTAAGTGTTTCTTAGAAAACAGAGTATTTCAAACGAGGATTGAAAATGTATATTCCACGAAACGAATTCTTCAAATGGGTATCCCTCAGGGATCCGTTATAGCTCCCCTTCTTTTCATGATATTAATGCATGACTTACCCAGTAAAGTATCTAAGCATGTAGTTTTAGCTCAATATGCTGACGATTTATGCATGTGGATGCAGGTAAATATGAAAAAGAAAACTCCTTTGCGCTGTATCAATTATACACGCAAATGCTACCAATTAGAACTTGATAAAATAGCGCGATACATGGTAGAAAATGGGTTACATCTATCCCTGGAAAAAACAAAAATAGTTTTATTTAATAATGGAGCTAACCCAGTAAATATTCCCACTTTCAAACTGGGAGATACTCTTCTTCAGTTTAACGAGTCGATTAAATTCTTAGGAGTTTTCCTTACAGCAAAATTATCTTGGAATCAGCATATTGAATACTTATTAACCAAAGCTCAAAAAAGTTTAAATTTATTAAAAATAGTTCGCAAACAGACATGGGGTCAAGATTCATCAACACTTGTTCATCTTTGTAAATCGCTTGTTAGATCTAAATTAACCTATGCTCAAGAAATCTTCTTCAGTGCACCGAAACACTTACTAAAAAAACTGCAGAGCATAGATTGTAAAGGTTTCAAACTTGCACTGGGTCTTCCAATGCATGCTTCCTGTCTTCGGACATATAATGAAATTAAACTGTTGCCACTTGATGAGCAAAGGAAAGTCGCTTCTACTAAATTTTTGTTAAGAAACACCACCGTAGAAAACATCTCAGAAACAGAAATTAAACTGAGATCAGATACTGACTTTCCAAAACGAGCTAAATCAATATCTTCACAGGTCACACTTGCAACATACACATCTGACGTCATGAAAGGCTCAGGAATTGATCTAGACGTAGATCCTGTATCTATACGACCTTCCTTTTCGCCAGTACCCAGTTGGGAACTCCAAAGAGCACGATTTGACGTACACCACACTAATTTAAAAAAAGGAGACAATATAAACTTACTGGCAAGTCAGGTTAAATGTCATATAGACGACGTATATTCTGATCATTTGAAAATTTACACTGATGGGTCAGTAATTGAAAGAAAAGCAGGCTCAGCATTTTTAATACCTGCTCTCAAAATTGAAAAATCTTTCTACATAGGACTTGATAAATCTATCTTTACAGCTGAACTCTTTGCAATATTAATGGCTTTAAACTTTCTGATAAGTCTTCCTAGGACAATTTTTCAGATACTTCTTTGCGTTGATTCAAAATCAGTACTTCAGGCTCTTGAATTATCAAAATTACAAACAAGATCAGAAATGATTCTGGAAATAAGTCACTTGATTCATAATTTATCTTTAAGAGGCACTGATATTACTTTCTGCTGGATACCTTCTCATAGTTCTTTTAGTTATAATAATAAAGTTGACAGGGCTGCCAAACGGGGAGCTAATAACTCACTAGATTCAAACAATATCCAGCTTTCTCTCTCGTTGCACGAGAATTACACTTTAGTGGACAACTACGTCTGGAAGCAGTTCCAATTAAAACAGAAAAAGTATGATAAATGTCACATGAACTTTGAAGTTAGCAAAATACTTAAGCAGCTTCATGCCAGCAGAACTATACAGTCCCTTATGTACAGATGGAAACTTGATGCATTCAAAACAAAATATACCAATAACATAGTGTGTCTGTGTGGAAAGAAGATAACACATAGTCATATTCTTTCTTGCGTTAGGGTAAAACGACATATTCCAACACTATCTGTGAGTACAGTTTCTGACATATTTGCCTCATCATCATTACTGTATGAATTTTTTGTTAGCCTGTCAAAAAGTCCTATAGCGAATTACCTTTAAAATGTTATTTGACTTGTTCATTGTTGTGGTTAGTCAATTATTAGTTTTACTTTTTATTCATTTCTTCCGGATATTTACTAATTTTGTTTGTTAGTTTGTTTGTTTAAATCGATAATTATGGTAACATTATTTGTTAGTTTTACCTTCCCTTCTTCAAAACAGTTATTTTCTGGATCATCTTTTCTCAAATTCAAAATTAACAATTTTCAAATATCCTCTTCACTCCTCTATCACTCCCCTCCCCCCCCCCCCCCCTTTTTTTTTTTTTTTTTTTTTTTTTTTTTTTTTTTTTTGTCTAAAATCACTTTAGTGAATAGACATTAAATCAAAGACCACCACCACACACACAAACACACAAGCACACACACACACATGAAGAGTTATTGGGGTGTCATACCGAAGAACTGTTTACCAGATTCCTCCAGCTGTGTTGGTGGTGTGCCATAGCCTAGGTCTCTGCAAGTGATTTCTCTGCCCATTCCACAATGTTATCAGACCATTTCTTGGTGTGTTCTTTTTTATAATGTCCCCCTGTTGCCCTCACTCTACAGTTTTCTCTAAGACTGATTTAGCAAGACAGTTGGATCTTGTTACATGGC